>JAAIIK010000016.1:6630665-6648967 GCA_014706435.1 Silurus glanis | reverse complement strand
GAGAGAGAGAGAGAGAGAGAGAGAGAGAGAGAGAGAGAGAGAGAGAGAGAGATAGATATATATATAGGTGTTCTTAAAACCTGAGATGTATTCAGGCCACTGAGTGATCAACACACCCATACAATAACCTAAAAAGAACAAATGAATATTACTTACATATCTGTACTATCACACCTAAATGTAATTTAATATCTAGTAGGTTATTTAGAGTTACATACAGTACCTTTTAGAAAATAAACAGTAGTGCATATATAGTATGAGATCCAGTCATGTTGATCTTGACTTAGAAACCTTCTCTTGACTTAGAAATGTGTCTCTGACTCAGTTTACCTTTATACCTATTTGAACAATCCATGTGATGAGTATTACTGAGCTGCAATGCTGTTGCTTGAATTTCCTGTATACTTTGGTTTTAAGTAAGGCAGGTGATGAAACAGGAGCACTGTGCTCTCTGGCAGCACAATAATACACAGCAGAATCTGAGCGGTTAAGATTAGAAATGGTCAAATCTCCAGTTACGGTGTCAATCCTGTTATGTTTGAACCGTGTATCTGGGTATCCAGTCTCGTAGGAAGGTGTTCCTTTGTCGTAGTTATAACTGATCAGAGCCAGAGTTGTGCTCTCTTTCCGTCGCTGATACCATAACATAACATATAAATTGTTGCCATTATGTTTACAAGAGATTTTTACATTGTCTGTGGGGTTTGCTATCAGGTCTGATGGCTGCTTGAACTGCACACAATTTGACAGACCTGTAGAAAAAATAAATAAAGAAATAAATGCAACAGTTTTATGCGATAAGTAAAATATTACATATTTTAAACATCTTGATGCCATACTCAATAAGAGATCAAAGAGAATGAAGAATCCATAAAGCAAAGCAAACATCTTATGGCTGTTCAGATTGAGACAGAGTGGGAAAATCTGTATGATGCACAAGAAGAAAAACTTTTTCTCTTGAAAGCCTCGTGACTCAAACCTATTATTATATCACCCCCTGTTGTCTCATCATGAAAGGAAAATGTATTTACATACAGTTGTCAGCTTAATTATGGTTGAAATGTGTCTACTTTTGCACGTTTAATGTATGTCTGAAAAACAACCTGCATTCCAGTTTAGATGGTCATTAAATTAATAGCATATTTATTTTATTGTTATTTGTAAAAACAAAAACGTTGTAACTCCAGGACAGTTGTAAAAGTTGTTTAGGTTATTTCTAAAGATAAATATATAAAAACCTCAATTTTTTATTAATCAGGTATTTATTTTAAAGCACATTGCTTCTTTCATTATTATCAGGAAAACTGCAAATTAAGCTAAATAATTATACATAAAAAAAAAACCCAAAAACGTACAAACAAACTAGATGGCTTAATTGTACATGTTTACCAGAAGCAGTATGGTTTAGCACCAATAATAATTGGAAGAGGATTGGCAAAAAGCTAACAGGTAACAAGTAACGAGTGTTTACAACTGTGTGTGCTTAATGAGAAGAATATTTGTATGCTATTGGTTTGCAGCGAGACTTCTTAAAGCAGGAAATGTTGGGCATGTGTGACGTTTGTGCATTTATCAGTGAGTTCAGTTGAGTGAAGTGTTTTTGTTTTAGCATTTATTAGTTGGAAAAAAGTCTGATCTTCTGAGCATGGTCTTTAAGTCCTCTTTTCTTTCTCAACAAAAACACAAGATTTAGCAGAACAAAAAGCTAGCATGAGGTTAAACAGAAGAAAAATCAAATGTAAAGACTGGGAACTGGTTCTATGTTTGGAGTGACACTTACCCATAACTCTAAAATTGAATTTACTTTGAATAAAGTAAACAGTGCATTAATGCTGGTGGTACTGGGGAGCTGTGGTTCACATTGATTTCAACATGCACTGTGACATTTTGGAGCAGAACAGATTCCTCTCTCTTCAGAAACTGTGCTGTATGGCAGTTTTCCAACAGGAAAACGACCACAAACACAAGATGATAACTGCTTTTCTGAGGAAGGTGAAGGTGATTGAGTGGCCAAGTATGTCTCCAGACCCTATTGGGTACCTATAAATGAAATGTGAGGGGTGTACTCACTTTTATAAGATTGACAAATAAGACAGCAATGTCTTATTTCTACCATGTTTCTCTTAAAGAAAGAAGCACAAATTATGAAATTAAAAATAAAGACTGTATTCTTTCAGAAACGTTAGCTGATGTATACTTCTTGTTGAAGATGTGTTGGATTCACATATGTACTAATAATAATACAATTTAGCAGTTATAAAAGAATAGGACAAGCAAAGGTTCCTCTAGCTATAGTGGAATTATTATTATTGTAAGTGATATACTTGAAACAAAGACATTACATTTGTTTTACACTTTCTGTAATATTTATTGGTCACCATATTAACAGTGGGGCACAAATGGCACCACAACTGTAGAATCAGCAAGACACAAGCCCATAATATCCAAGACAAGAGATACTAGTTTATCCAGCATAACAATACTTTATTATAATAGGCAAAATAGAAAACATAAACAATGCTATAACAAATATGGCAGAAATGTCAGGTACACAATATTAAACAAGTGTAATACTTTCTGGGAACACTCAAGTAAACTCAACTGTTGTTGCTTTCTCTAGCAGTTGCAGCTGGAGATGTGCAGATAGCATTTAACATAATGATACAGTGAGTTTTTGAAGTAAGCAGCAGATAGCTGTGACACTGTGCTTTCTTTAACAGCACAGAAATATACTGCATCATCATCTGAATTAAGGTTGGAGATTTGCAGGATCCCTTCACTTTTTGCATCTCCATAAATATGAAAACGTTCCTCGTAGCCTGTCTCCTTATTGAAGGTTGTTGTGTAGAGATATCCAGTAAGCTTTAGTGATGTGTCTTGTTTTGTTCGTTGATACCAATAAAGGTAATAAAAGTTTTTGTAAGTATGTGTGCAACTGAGGCTGACATTCATTCCTAAAGTCTTGATCACATCAGAAGTCTGAATGATTTCGCCGCTTAAAGAAGGATCTGGAAAAAACAACAAAATGAATTGCATACATGTACAAATATAAACATTATTATACATTATATAATTGTTTTATGTTCTAAATGTGATATGAACCTTTCTGCAAAAGTTTGAATAGACTATGTGCATTACTGCATATAGGTGTACACAAAAAAAGTTTACCTGTGAACCAGAGCAACACAACATGAAAGGTCAGCAGAAGCATCATCTTGTCTCAAATGGATTTTTGTTTATGAAAATAATGTTTAGAAGTCAGTTATAAAATCAGGATAGTTTCAGTTCAGCCAGTAATAGGAGTCTGTGCATTGACCCACCCAAACATTTCCTCCACTTCATATTCTGGAAAAGCATTTTCTTTTGAGGTGGAATGTAAGGAGGAGTTTTCACACTGATCTCACAGCAAATGAGAAGCACTGTGTAGATATGCTGCACAGAAAAAACTGCATTGTCTTCTTGAGAGAGTCTGAGAATACTTTTAGACCTTCTATTCCCACTTAATTTAAATCTTGGCTCCTAAGGGGTGGGGGTTTATAGGAGAATATTCCTAAGATATTTTATCTCAGCCACTGAGCTGTTAATTTTGTATCAAAATATACGGTTATAGCTTGGTACAGTGGAGCACAGCGGTACCCTCTAGATTTTTTAGTAGATCTTATGGAGTCTGGAGAACATCTTTACTCTGACCAGGGGCTGAAAAGAAACTTGGTGTAGTATAAAAGTAAGTTATATGATCTTTACAGTGAAAATGTTTCATTGTTTATATAACTACACAGACCTCACCTGTTAATAACATCAGCAAGATTGCTTAAAGTATCACAAAACTAATTCTAACTAATTCATTTTAAAAAGACGATTCATTGTTTTGTGATCTCTGTAAATAATACTGACAAGTATCTTAGTTTATACAATTGCGGTTGCAGTGAGAAGAGGTGGTGAAGGTGGAGGAGTTTAGGTACCTGGGGTCAAGAGTGCAAAGTAATGGAGAGTGTGTTAGAGAAGTGAAGAAAAGAGTGCAGGCAGGGTGGAGTGGGTGGAGAAGAGTGATAGCAGGAGTGATTTGTGATAGAAGGGTATCTGCAAGAGTGAAAGGGAAAGTTTATAGGACTGTGGTGAGACCTGCTGTGTTGTATGATTTAGAGACAGTGGCATTGACTAAAAGACAGGAGGTGGAGCTGGAGGTAGCAGAGCTAAAGATGTTGAGAGTGATGAGGATGGACAGGATTAGAAACAAGTTTATTACAGGGACCGCACATGTAGGATGTTTTGAAGACAAGGTGAGGGAGGCATGATTGAGATGGTTTGGACATGTGCAGAGAAGGGACATGGGGTATATCGGTAGGAGAATGCTGAGGATGGAGCTGCCAGGAAGGAAGATAAGAAGAAGGCCAAGGAGGAGGTTTATGGATGTGGTGAGGGAAGACATGCAGGTGGTTGGTTTGAAAGAGGCAGATATAGAGGACAGGGGGGTATGGAGAAGGATCCGATGTGGCAACCCCTAATATAAGAAGCCAAAAGAAGAAGAATATCTCAGTTTATACAATTACATTTCTCTTTGCTGCCCTCTATTGGAAAAACTAGAGCATAGTTTGAGTGCTAGTTAACAGAACTAGTAAAGTTAAACTAAGCTTTATTATTAGCAATAAAATATAGTTCATCTACACTTAATATGAAAAAGTAACTAAGAGTAGTAACAGAATGGAACACAATGCAAAGTCAACAAATACAATAAATACAGGCCCTTTACAATAATCTAATAACTATAGAGAAACCAAACTATACAACTAAATGGTATAAAAACACAGTTTTATTAATGGCATATTAACTCTAATATCCTAAGCACAAAAATATAAACTGACTTGTGAATTATTTGAATTTCATGTGAAGTCTTACAAGTGTAGATCATTTGGGTGTTACACCTAAAATTGTCTTCACACCTTCAACTTGCTATCAGTTTTATCAGTGACCTCTACTGTACATTTCCTCTTGTCTTACATCTTCTTACAGAATAGAATAGATCTTATTTGCAGGTGTTTGGTGTGAACTTTTTGTTCAACAGAAAGGGAAGATATGTGGCTGTGCTTACTAGCAGCACAGAAATATACTGCATTGTCCTCAGGAGTTATATGGGATATAAACAGAAACACATCCTTTGATGCATGTCCGGAAGTGTTGAATCGTGCTTTAAACTTATCCTCAGGTTTGAAGCTTTCATACTGGATTGTTCCAATGAGCTCCATTGAGTCACTGGCCGTCTTTTGTTGATACCAGTACATGAAAAAATAGTTGCTATCACCATGATGGCAGTTTAGTTTTGCTGCCCTCCGCTCTGGTGTGATTAGTACATGTGGTGGTGATTGTTGAATGTTGAGGGACGAGATCAATGCAGCTATATAGTTAGAAAAAGTTTTAAAAATTATGCATGTATTTGTTAGAGGTTGTTACATTAAAGCTATTATAATAATTATTTGTAATTGTGCTTACCTTCAAAACAGATAGAAATTATACTCAAGACAATTTTTGCCATCTTGTCAAGTGTCTCTTCACTCTTTAAATAGTGTTCATAAAACTGACAACACTGTTTATATAGCTTCATTTTACTTCATTGCCCCCTATTGGCATAACGAGAATACTGTTTAAGCATTAGCTAATAAAGTCAGTTTACATCCAGTAGGCTTTATAGTTTGAAATGCAAAAGTCACGTGAGTCAAATGACATCTTTGAAATGCCATATGAAGTCATTATTAAAAATGACTGAATTATTATTTTCTGCACTCATTAGGTGCTTGAAAATCGGCACTGAATGACGTTAAGCATTCTTTAGTCAAACTTTTTAAAATATATATTTTCAATAAACTATGAATCACAAAAATCATGCAACTATGCATTCAAGAGTGACAGTGCAATAAATAAATATAGTATGGTTCTTAGAATGTAACTATGTTAGACAACACAATTAACTTCATGGTAAAAACTATAAAATTTATTGTACACTTTCTATACTGCGTAATTACAGATTGTTTTAACCAGCTCTTATTTGCAGGTGTTTGATGGGAAGCTTTTTGTTAAACAGAAAGGGCAGGTGTGTGGCTGTGCTTACTAGCAGCACAGAAATATACTGCACTGTCCTCAGAAGTTATATTGGATATGAGCAGAAATGCATCCTCTTTAGAGTGTCCTGAAGAGTTGAATCTTGCTTTAAACTTCTCCTCAGTGGTGAATCTTTCATAATGGAGCATTCCAATGAGCTCAATGGCATCACCAACCATCTTTTGCTGATACCAGTACATGTAGGGATAGCTGGTATCCCCATGCCGGCAGTGTAGCTTCACTTTCCTCTGCTCTGGTGTGATAAGTAGATGTTGAGGTGATTGATGGATGTTGAGAAGAGATATCACTGTTGCTATAAAGAGAAGTGATGTATAAAATGTAATTATTATAAATAGTTAAAACCAGGTTATTATCTTGAGTATATTTTGGAATGCTAACCTTTAAGAGTGATAAGAATTATACAAGTGGCAATAATTTTAGCCATCTTTCCATGTGTTCTCCAGGCTCTGTAAATACTGTGCTTAAAACGGACAATCAACCCATTTTATACGGTTGAATTTTTCTTTACTGCCCTCTATTGGACGAACCAGAGCATTGCTCAAGTGTTAGCTAATGGTTAGTAATTTTGATTAATCTCAGTTACTTAAATCTTTTCAAATGCAATGTTCTTTCCCATAAATTTTTTGCTGGAAAGGTAAAGAACTGAATGCAGCACATGCATATCAGCACATTTATCTAGTTAATTTAGTAAAATGTACGAAGATTTGTCAAATGATGTTTATTAGCTATTTTCACCTCAACAGCTTTTCATATTTCTTTAACTGCTGAGTCAGGGGGAGAAAAGCCTGACTCACATGTAAAGTAATCAGTTTTCTGTTTCTTGTGTAAAGTTATTATTACATGCATATTCTGGCATACTCTGGCTGAGCAAGTAAAACCCACATCCATAATAAAAGAATGACTTAATTACCAGTTCATTTAGAATCAGTACCGCTCTTTTTGAGACTTAGTGAATGATAATTGAGTCAGTACATGGAAGTGAACGAGAATGATTTATTCAATTAAAATAATAATACAAAAAATGCATACATGTGAAGTGACCTGTGATTGAGAATGATTGAATTACATGGAAATTCAAACAAGTGTAGATTGTGTGCATGTTACACCTGAAATTTCTCTATATGTTTACTAGTACACTTTTTGTTTACAGTTTTCTTTTTTTTACACTTTTTACTGTATAACATATACAGTAGGTATACTGGTCAGGGCTATTTTGTGTATCTGTCCTGCACTGTCTGTTTGTGTCTTTTGTCTTGCATTTACTTTAGTCCTTAGCTCTATGTTCTGTTATGTAGCGCTATGCTGTGTGATGTAGCTCTGTTGTTTTATGTAGCACCAAGGTTTTGGAGATACATTGTATAATTTGACTGTGTACTGTGTCAGCTATATATGGTTGGAATAACAAAAAAAGCTTCTTGACTTGAAATTATTTTCATAACCTGAACATTCTGTAAATTTTATCAGTGACCTAAAATGTATACTTTTTATTACATCATATTACAGCTTATGCTAATCATAGAACAGATCCTATTTGCAGGTGTTTGGTGTGAAGCTTTTTGTTCAACAGAAAGGGAAGATGTGTGACTGTGCTTACTAGCAGCACAGAAATATACTGCACTATCCTCAGGAGTTATATTGGATATGAGGAGAAATGCATCCTTTGTGGAGTCTCCTGAAGTGTTGAATCGTGCATTAAATTTATCCTCAGGAGTGAATCTTTCAAAAACGAGTGCTCCAATGAACTCAAAAGAGTCAGTGACTGTCTTCTGTTGATACCAGTACATGTAGGCATAGCTGGCATCACCATGATGGCAGTTTAGTTTTGCTTCCCTCTGTTTTGGTGTGATCAGTAGCTGTTGAGGTGTTTGCTGGATGTTGAGGGTAGATATCAGTGCAGCTTTATAAAAGGTAGAAATGTGATTTTTGCATTTGTTAGTAGTTAAAATAAAGCTTAGATTGAGTAATTTTGGTAAACTTGCTTACCTTTAAGACTGATAAGAATTATTTTAAAGACACTTTTTGCCATCTTGCCAAGTGTTCTCCAGAAACAGATCTTTCACTCTGTAAACTGTGTGCGGAAAAATGACAATCAACACTGTTTATACAGTTTCATTTCTATTTACTGCCCCCTATTGGAATACCTAGAAATGGGGTCCCCAACCACCGAGCCATGGACCGGTACTGGGCTGTGAATCATTTTGTATTGGGCCATATGTATGTATTTAATTTCCTATTATTTTTTTATTTTTTTACATATTTTGAAAACTTACCACTTCTGCCTATGCAAATTTTCCACATTGTTTCAGTTGCAATTTAAATGAAGCTCACATTAATTTTTTTTATTATAGTGAGTTGAGTTAAATTTTTTTATTATATATGTAATAAATAAATAAACAAAAAAATCATATGTGTAATAGTAATATGCACGATGTGTTTAGTTATGTACGGTATCTCACAAAAGTAAATACACCCCTCACATTTCAGCAACCATTTTATTATATCTTGTCAAGGGACAATACTATAAAAAGGAAACTTGGATATATTTTAGAATAGACAATTTGCAGCTTGTATAGCAGTATAGATATACTGTCCTCTGAAAATTACTCAACATACAGCCATTATTGTTTAAATAGCTGACAACAAAAGTGAGTACACTCTAAGTGATTACAGCTGTTTGTCGTTTAGCCATGCAAAGCCACGTCTTATTCATGTTCATGTTTTTGTCTGCTTGGCAGAACCACACAAATTTGTGTATCCTCTATTTAAGCAGTTAAAATAATTAGCATAACACTGACAATTATGACTGTTTATACAGTTTTATTTCTTTTTACTTCCATCTTTTGGAATAACTAGAATGTGGTGTGAATGTTAGATAAAATTATTCATTTTGTCAAGTTGCCTATATTGTTAAGAAATTGACAAATGAATCAAACACACAATACAAAAACAATTGCATTGACTTTAGTTTTTTCTTTTTTTAATTCTTGACATTATGTGCTGGAACATTATTTTTAAATAACATGAAGATTGTGTCTAAAAATGTTGTACACTTCTGTCACATTTGTCTGCAAAGAACAATAAAAAAAAAAAATGTATATGGCTTGCACATGTAGATACCCAAGAATGCTACAATGTTTTTTTTTTACAAGTGCCAAGGTGATGGATCCCGCAATCAATTAAAATATTTAAGACAATAACTATAAAATATTGTAAACTAACAAACAAGACTTAGCAGTATAAATTTAAATTACACAATGTCATTGGCAGCATAAACATAATATTGTGAGTATGATTTAATTGAATTTCAAGTGAATTCTTACAAGGGTAGGGCATGTGGGTGTTGCACCTTAAACGATCTCTGCCATTCAACATGCTAAAAGTTTTATCAGTGACCTCTACTGCTTACTTCATATATTGCATCCTATTACATAAAGTACTTTATTTGCAGGTGTTTGGTGTGAAGATTTTTGTTCAACAGAAAGGGAAGATGTGTGGCTGTGCTTACTAGCAGCACAGAAATATACTGCACTGTCCTCTGGAGTTAAACTGGATATGAGAAGAAATGCATCCTTTGCTGCGTGTCCTGAAGTGTTGAATCGTTCATTAAACTTATTCTCGGGAGTAAATCTTTCATTAAAGAGGACCCCAATGAGCTCAATTGAGTCAATGACTGTCTTTTGTTGATACCAGTACATATAATAATAGCTGGTATCACCATGCCAGCATTTTATCTTTGCTTGAATCTGCTCTGGTGTAATCAGTAGATGTTGAGGAGTTTGCTGGATGTTGAGGGATGAGATCACTGCAGGTATATAGAAAATATGTGTGTATGTGTTAGAAGTTTGAACAAAACTAATTAAGTATATATATATTTTTTAACAATTCTTACCTTTAAGGCTGATAATAAGTATACATGAGATAATAGTTTTAGTCATCTTGTGAGGTATTCGCCAGGCTTTCCCTTCTAGAGTGCTATTTGTAACTTAATGCATGTTACCTTAAATTCTAAAATATCAGTGACTCCACCTGCCTTCTTATTGTATATCTGCAAGTTCATCATGATGTGATGCAGGATGATGTCACATGACAGGAGGCAATTTCAATGCACGGTTTAGTGTGTATGTAACTCTGTCGTTCTCACTGCACAAAAATACAAAGCGCTGTAGTCTGATGTGACAGAATGAGCTGTGAGAAACCTTCTCTCTCTGCATCACCTGAAATATTAAATCTTTTCTTATCCATTTGGGGATTCTTGAAATACGGAAACCCAATGCGCTCAAGTCTTTGCTGGGCAATCTGCTGATACCAGTATATTTTATCATATTTTTGGTCATTGTGGCTGCATGTGATATTTAATGATTCCCTTGGTGTCAGGAATAGATTAGCTGGGATCTGTGAAACAGATAAACACAGGCAGCTTCCTAGAGAAATATTAGATGGAGGAAACAATTAGAAGCAGTTATTAGTACTTAATTTATAAAAAAAAAAATCTAAACTTGTACTCACCTGAAAACCAGGGTACTAAATATGTTACTGACGCTCGAAACATCATAATGTGTGGTGACATATTTAAACTTAAACTGATCAGATGACTGTGACTGAGAGGAATCTGGATACAGTCATGTGTTGTATAATGTTATATGATTCACTACTGCCTCCTTATGGACCTCTTCTACTGATACTCCACTGGCTGGATGGCACTGTGCACACCATGAAAATGCTTTTGTTATTATATATAAATATTGTTGATACATCAGCTTGCATATACAGTAAATACATTTAAGTGATTTATAAGCATACATGTACTACAGAAGTATTTTAAATAGGGGGGGAACCCAGCTGTAGTGCAGGAAGAATATTTTATAAACTGGAGCCTGATCACAAACATAATGGATCAGGCTTATGTCCATTTACCACTACAGTAGCTATCAAACAACTCGATTAAAGTGTGATACTGACTGTGTGATCACACAGATAGCAGCTTTTTTGTGAATATATTAACAGCTTAATGATTTTTCATTAAGGCTGCACCATCTTGTAGAGAGATGCTTGGAATTCTCAGTGATCCTGTTAAACTTAAATGTTAAATATTGCCAGAGTTTGGAGTTTACAGGACAAGAATCACAAAATACAGTATTTTATTTCATTTTCAAAACGGTTCAACTTGTACCAAAGTATACATTTATTATCTTAATACATTGTTTAAAACAGGACATCAGATGGTATTATCTACTGTAGATGTTTTCATAAATCTGATAAAATCTAGGCACAAGACTTATGCTATTATGGGGACCGAAGTAACAGAAGGTGTATTAAATGATTACATGCCATAGAATATACCTTGATGATAAACTGTTTGATAGGCAATATAATAGACGGTCTATTAACACTATAAATCTGTTATTGTAGCACTGACAGCATAAATGTAATTTCTGAATAACAGTAAAATAACGTGACTGAGCTACTAATCAGAGAACAGATCTTATATGCAGGTGTTTGGTGTAAAGCTTTTTGTTAAACAGAAAGGGAGGATGTGTAGCTGTGTTTACTAGCAGCACAGAAATATACTGCACTGTCCTCTGGAGCTATATTGGATATAAGGAGAAATGCATCCTTTGTTGCATGTCCTGAAGTGTTGAATCGTGCTTTAAACTTATCCTCAGGAGTGAATGTTTCATATCGGATCATTCCAATGAGCACAATGGAGTCTGTAACTCTCTTTTGCTGATACCAGTACATGTAAAAATAGTTGCCATCCCCATGCCAGCATTTTATCTTTGCTTCAAGCTGCTCTGGTTTAATCAGTAGATTTTGTGGAGTTTGCTGGATGTTGAGGGACGAGATCACTGCAGCTATATAGAAAAGTGATGTGTGCATTTGTTAGAAGTTTTTAAAAAAATATATAATTAAGTCATTTTTATAATAATTCTTACCTTTAAGACTTATAAGAAATATACATGAGATAATAGTTTTAGTCATCTTGTCAAGTATTCTCCAGGCTCTCCAGGCTAGAGTCCTTTTCGTAGCTTTATGCATGTTACCTTTAATGCTAAAATATGAGTGGCTCCACCTGCCTTGTGATTGTATATCCTTGGCTTTTCAGCACAGGTGCAAGATCATGACGATGTGATGCAGAAAGATGTCACGTGACAGGAGGCATTTTCCGTGCATATTTTAGTGTGTATGCAACACTGTTGTTCTGACTGCACAGAAATACAAATTGCATTGACTATTTTTAGAAAAGATTATTGACATTATGTGCTGGAACATTGTTAATAAATGAGATGGAGATAGTGTCTAAAAATATCATACACTTAAAAAAAAAATCTGTGCCAATGTGATAGACCATGCAATTAATTAATACAATAAATTCAGACTATTAACACTACAATATTGTAAACAAACTGTAACGACTAAACACCATATTATTAAATAACACAATGTAATTGGCAGAATAAACAGAACACTGTGAGTCAGTATGATTTAGTTTAATTCCATTTGAAGTCTTACCAGGGTAGGGCATGTCGGTGTTTATACCTGAAATAAGCTCCATCTCTTCATCATGCTACCAGTTTTATCAATGACCTCTAGTGTACACTTCATCCATTGCATCCTAATATGTAACAGATCTTATTTGCAGGTGTTTGGTGTAAAGCTTTTTGTTTATCAGAAAGGGAAGATGTGTGGCTGTGCTTACTAGCAGCACAGAAATACACTGCACTGTCCTCTGGAGCTATATTGTATATGAGGAGAAATGCATCCTTTGTGGAGCCTCCTGATGTGTTAAATCGTGCTTTAAAATTCTCCTCAGGAGTGAATCGTTCATAACTGAGTAATCCAATTAACTCAATGGGGTCAGTGACTGTCTTTTGTTGATACCAGTACATATAATAATAGCTGGTATCACCATGCCAGCATTTTATCTTTGCTTGAATCTGCTCTGGTGTAATCAGTAGATGTTGAGGAGTTTGCTGGATGTTGAGGGATGAGATCACTGCAGCTATATAGAAAAGATGTGTGCATGTGTTAGAAGTTTGAACAAAACTAATTAAGTAATTTTTTTATAACAATTCTTACCTTTAAGGCTGATAATAAACATACATGAGATAATAGTATTAGTCATCTTGTGAGATATTCGCCAGGCTTTCCAGGCTAGAGTCCTATTTGTAACTAAATGCATGTTACCTTAAATTCTAAAATATCAGTGACTCCACCTGCCTTCCTATTGTATATCCTCAGGTTCTCAGCGCAGGTGCAAGTTCATCATGATGTGATGCAGGATGATGTCACATGACAGGAGGCAATTTCAGTGCACGGTTTAGTGTGTATGCAATACTGTGGTTCTCACTGCACAGAAATACAAAGCGCTGTAGTCTGATGTGACAGAATGAGGTGTGAGATAACCTTCTCTCTCTGCATCACCTGAAATATTGAATCCTTTCTTATCCATTTGGGGATTCTTGAAATCCAGAAACCCAATGAGCTCAAGTCTTTGCTGGGCAATCTGCTGATTCCAGTATATTTTATAATTTCCCTTTCAGGAACTCGAGCTGCGTCGAAACGCTTTGGGAACGCGCCTGAGTGTTCACGCTCTGAAATAATGTGTGTAATCAGTCAAAAATTGGACGCTGGCCGTCACCGGTGAGGTGACGTCACGACCAGGAGTATAAAGCGCATATGAGAGAGGACAGCGGCAGCTTCTGTTGTTCAGAAAGCGCTCTGTGTGTTGTGGTGTCTGTCAGATTGTTTGTCAAAAAAAAAAAAAAGAAAAAAAAAGAAAAAAAAAAAAAAAGAGGCTATATATTTATATATTTATATTTCTTTCTTTATTTCTTTATTTATATTTATTTATTTATTTATTTATTTATTTCCCGGGAGCGGAGCACGCTAGTCGGTTCTCGAGAGATCCGGCTGCATGTCAATGACATCGCTCCGTTTCCGAGCAGCACTCTCCGAGGAGAGAGCTCACGTCTCGGGTTCTGCCCCACTCTCGCTGAGGCGGAGCGGCTCAGCAGTTCCTGGGCTCGCAAATGGTCCTCGCAGAGGGTTTTGAGACGGGCTTGTCCCTTTCTCCAACCTCACCTGCTTGGTCCAGCACTCGCTCGCAGGCTCGAAGCTCGCCTTTCGGTGGATTCTTCCTCCTGCGACGAGAGCATTAGCTCCGCCTCTCTTTCTCTGAGGAGGAGGGGGGGGGGGCGCTTTGCGAGCTAGGCTCCTAGAGCTATGGAGTTGGGGGTGGAGCTAGGTCGCTTCCTGAGGGATGCGGCTGCGCACAATCTGCGCACTTTCAGCGCAGATTCTCTGCACATTCTGTGCATGATCTGCGCATATTGCGCCGCGCTCTTTGCTCGCATTTTCTGTGCGATCGCTCAACTCCCGGAGAGCACTCCTCGAGGGGGGTGCTCTCACTCCTCGTAGTAAATAATAATAATAATAATAATAATAATAATAAATTATATATTTATATGTATGTGTGTATATGTGTATATGTGTATGTGTATGTATGTATATGTGTATGTGTATATATATATATGTATGTGTGTATATGTGTATATATGTATATATGTAAGCCCTGGCTGAGCTACATAACTTGGCCGGCTCATGAGCAGAAAGTCCCTCCGTCCAGCTGGACGAGCACTTTTTCTGACACCAGGTCGCAACCTCCATGTCGGGATTTTCCCGTTTTTTCCAGACCTGTACACTAAGTGTCATGGTCATAGGCGTGGCCCCTTCAGCCCCTTCAACATTGTATTCACACGTTATGGGGCGGAAAGTACACAGGTATGGAGCGATGCTGCGGGTTGCAGAGACGCTTGCAAGCTATTTCTCTCCCGGGATCGCTTCCTCCCTCGAGACCCCGTCAGAGGGCACAGCCCCGACCGCAGCCTTCGTCTCCCATCGGGAGGTGCAGAACCGCAGTGTCAAGACTCGCTCTCCCCCTGTGAGGGATCCTGCGTGGCACTCACGTCGAGGCCACGTGAGGTGACAGATCTGGGGACTCTCATCTTCAACAGGAAGACTTCGATGAAGAGATCCTGACACAGACCTTTCTGGGGATCTGGCCGTGAAGGGGCGTGCCACACCGCTCTATCCGGTGCCCGCCCTGTCCCGGCCCCCTCAGGGACCTGGTCCGTTAACCCTGCCACCCTCGGTGCTTCAGGGCACGGCCAGCTCCAGCGAGCTCTCTCCTTGGTCTCCACCCGGCATCGTTGTGGTCCCGGAGATCTCGCCTCCCCTAGAGCCGTCTCAGGGTGCTCCCTTGGCTCTGGACATACCGGAGGTCAGTCTTAAGAGACTGATACCCCTAAGGCGCTTTCTGGCAGCTTGGCAAGCTCTTCCAGATGTGTCCCGGTGAGTCCTGCATACTGTAGAGCGAGGCTACTCGATTCAGTTTGGGTCTCCTCCGCCCCATTTTCTCGGGGTTCTTCTCACCCTGGTGGGAAGCCAGCAGGCTCTGGTCATGGAACAGGATTTAGACACTCTCCTGAGGAAGGGGGCAATCGAGGTGGTCCCTTCATCAGAACGAGAGTCCAGGTTCTACACCTGGAACTTCATAGTTCCCAAGAAGGACGGAGGGTTGCGTCCTTTCTTAGATCTATGTCAGCTGAATTGCTCTCTCATGAGACTCAGGTTCAAGATGCTGACCCTCAAGCAGGCCGTGCTTCAAATCAGATCCGAGGACTGGTTTGTCACGGTAGGTCTAAAGGATGCGTACTTTCATGTATCCATCCTACCTTCTCACAGGAGGTTCCTGAGGTTTGCTTTCGGGGCCGAAGCTTACCAATAACGGGTTCTTCCGCTTGGCCTTGCCCGTTCACCCCGTACCTTCACGAAATGTGTGGATGCGGCTCTGGTTCCCCTGAGGTCTCAGGGCATCCGCATACCCAACTACATCGACGATTGGTTGATCCTAGCTCAGTCTGAGCAGTTGGCGGTCCGGCATCGAGGTGTCGTTCTCACCCACATGAAGGCTTTGGGGTTTCGGCTGAATGCCGGGAAGAGTGTGCTTTCTCCATTACAGAGAACCACCTATCTCGGTGTCATATTGGATTCAACTACTTTGTGTGCGCAGCTTTCCCCTGCCCGCATTGTGGCCATCCTTACGGCCGTCAGGAAGGTCAGAGAAGGGCAGCCTCTTACTGTTGAGCAGTTCCATGCACTGCTAGGGCTTATGGCAGCTGCGTTCAGTGTGATTCCACTTTGCCTGCTGTGCATGAGACCCCTTCAGTGGTGGCTCAGGACCCGCGGGTTCTCATGGAGGGGCAACCCCCTCTGCACTATCAAGGTCACACGGTGATGCCTACGTGCGAGAGATCCCCGTTTCCTATCTCTAGGCCCTGTGCTGGGAGTCCCCAGTCGTCGCTTAATGCTAACGACAGATGCGTCCCTCACGGGGGGAGGAGCGATCATGAGTGGTCGCTCCGCCAGAGGTCTGTGGGAGGGGCCCCATCTACTCTGGCACATCAATTGCCTAGAGATGCTGGCCATGCTTCTAGCACTGAAGCATTTCCTCTCGGACCTCAGAGGTCACCACGGGTTAGTCCGTACAGACAATACTGCGGTGGTCCCCTACATCAACCATCTAGGAGGTCTGCGTTCATGCCCCCTGTGCAGGCTGGCACACCAGATCCTCCTTTGGGCCCAGGGGAAACTCCTCTCATTGAGGGCGGTTTACATCCCGGACTGGTTGAACAAGGCAGCAGACACCCTGTCGAGGCGGGTGTTGAGACCCAGGGAATGGCCATATCTCAGGCGTGGCCGAGGCTGCGTCTGTACGCTTCCCCCCCCCGTCATGCTGCTTCTGGGAGTTCTGGAGAGGGTTCGCCGGGACGGAGTCAGTCTCCTCCGGGTAGCGCCATGGTGGCCACGCAAACTATGGTTCACAGACATGGTAGCTCTCCTCGAGCATCCTCCGTGAAAGATTCCTCTGAGGAGGGATCTCCTTTCCCAGATAGGGGGTGCGATATTTCACCCCCGCCCAGAGCTGTGGAGGCTGTGGCTATGGCCCCTGAGGGGGCACAGCTCCGAGGTTCTGGTCTCTCCACCGAGGTGGTAGAGACCATTCTCCGCTCCAGAGCTCCCTCTATGAGGAGGTCATATGCCGCCTGGTGGCGTCTGTTCTGATCGTGGTGTGAGCACCACCAGCTGGATCCAGTCCACTGCCCGGTTGGTTCAGTGCTGGAATTCCTCCAGGGACGGTTCACCAGGGGTTGTCCCTAAAAGTCTACTTGTCTGCCATTTCGGCCTATCATGCCCCCGTGGCCGGGCCATCTCTGGGCGAGACCCGATGGTAACGCGTTTTCTCTGCGACACCCGGAGGCTGAGGCCCCCGGTGCGACCTAGAGTGCCTGGGTGGGACCTGGCCGTCGTTTTGGGGGCTCTTTCTGAACCCCCCTTTGAGCCTTTAGCCGAGGCATCTTGGAGGCACCTTTCCGCTCCTGGCCCCTCAGTCCTTCTCTAGCTGTGGTGACACACACACTAGGCAGGGACTGGTCAGTCTGGCGTGATTGGACACTCATTCCCAAAGCGTTTTGACGCAGCTCGAGTTCCTGAAAGGGAACGTCTCTAGGTTATGTATGTAACCCTAGTTTCCTGAGGGAACGAGATGCTGCGTCTCTATGCCACACCTCCGGCGTCCCTGCAGCACTTTCTTCTCCCTTACAGAAGCTGCCGCTGTCCTCTCTCATATGCGCTTTATACTCCTGGTCGTGACGTCACCTCACCGGTGACGGCCAGCGTCCAATTTTTGACTGATTAGACACATTATTTCAGAGCGTGAACACTCAGGCGCGTTCCCAAAGCGTTTTGGCGCAGCGTCTCGTTCCCTCAGGGAACTAGGTTACATACGTAACCTAGAGCAGATTTTTGGTCATTGTGGCTGCATGTGATATTTAATGATTCCCTTTGTGTCAGGAATAGATTAGCTGGGATCTGTGAAACAGATAAACACAGGCAGCTTCCTAGAGAAATATTAGATGGAGGAAACAATTATTAGAAGCCGTTATTAGTACTTAATTTATAAAAAAAAAATCTAAACTTATACTCACCTAAAAACCAGGGTACTAAATATGTTACTGAAGCTTGAAGCATCATAATGTGTGGTGACATATTTAAACTTAAACTGATCAGATGACTGTGACAGAGAGGAATCTGGATACAGTCATGTGTTGTATAATGTTATATGATTC
>JAAIIK010000016.1:6580432-6605665 GCA_014706435.1 Silurus glanis | reverse complement strand
AAATCTAATCATATTGATTCATTTACACTAGTAGAATGATGTACAGTCTGTCAAATACACTGACACATTCAGCCAGACTTTATATTATGAGCAGAGATACAGGATATGACATCAGAACACTGAAACAATACAGCCACACCCATGCACAACCTCAAATAGATAAAGATGAAATAACATGCAAAGGATTTAATTATTGTGAATTTAAAAAATAAATTATATCTAATCAAATATAAACCTTATATTCTGTTGAGACTGGTAAATGAGTTTAAAAAAATAGTTTTCCTCTATTCACCGTCTGTAAGGAAGTCATAGCACAGCGATAAGTTTCTGGTTTAGATTATACTCTGAGAATAATGTCCTTACATGAAAGTAAATTTGAGCTATTGCAGCGATCTTACCCAAAGTAAATAAATTATCCGTCAAGACTTTATTTCTGAGTTCCTATCCTCATTCAGACACTTCCTATTCCAGGGTCACTACCTAATTATGAAGGACAGAAGGCCAATACTTTATATGCAGACTTTGTTTCTACATATTCTTTAAACCTCCAGCACATGTAGCCTAAACCACATTTTGACTCCCACTCACACTGTTGCACCGTTTACATTTTTCTTTTTTTGATGTTAGATGAACACCTTGTCCAGACTCAAGCAGATACAGGCAGAGGATGGAGGTAACAAAGTACAAATACTTTGTTACTGTTCTTGAATAAATAGTAAACAGTAGTTTACACTATTTATTTTTCAGGCAAATTTGAACTTTTACGCATAAAATCTTTACACAAATATCTTTACTTTCGACTTTTTACATTTTCAAAACAGGCTCGTTGCTTTAGTTATAATTTATTTGGTGAAATGTCAATATGCTTCTTTCTCATCGCGTGCCGTTTTTAGCCTATCAACCAATTTCCTGTCATTGAGCTGCTTTTTTCAATCCACCACTAGTGTATCATTTTCTGGCTCTCACACACCACAGACATAGACTAGTATATGAAGCCAACAATGAGCAAGACAGAAGGGAAGAAGAAGTTTGGGGCTAAAGTGGATGAGACAAAGTAAAAATGACTGAGAACAGAGACATTCCTGATCACCTGATCATCATCTTCTTTTCTCTGCTTGTGTTCTATATGGTGGTTGTTTAGCCTGGATACATTCATTAGGTAAAACAATTTGAAATTCTTTTCTATTAATATATTAATTAGAGCTGTCAAAATGCAAATTAATTTTAACGGCACAAATTTTATTAATGCGCAAATAATGCAGCGTGCAACACACGATTATTCACAACATACTTTCTTCTCTCAGATATAAAAAAAAACTCCACAGACAAATAATTTTTCAATCAGTAAACATGTTTTACTGATGAGCCAAGTCTCAAATCTGCACCGAAATCCGCCATGATGCACACAATTAACCCTCTGGGGTCGACAAACGCACCAGCGGTTTTGTGGCATTTTTTCCTCATAACGCCGAAACTAACTTAAATGACTATCTTTTTTAATCATACAGATAAGAGCAATACATCATTCGAATCTGTAAAGGGTCAACTTTTATTACTCATAATAACAACAAAACGCTGTGATTTTGTAAAATAAAGAAAACAGACAGGGGCGCTCTCTGCCATCTATGTCATCTCTCTTTAATTGAATACTTGCCTCAGAGAGATAATAAATATACGAATAGAAAGCTCTTAATGTCTTCTTTAAAATAAAACGAGTTTATCTAAATACAAATATTCTCTGATTATGTAATCCGTATAAAAGTTAGAAGAGGTACAGTTTTAACGGAATCACCTCATTAATCGTCCGTACAAAGGTTCCATTTGGTGTCCTGATGATTTAAGTCATTTTAAACAACACAATTACTTTAAAACATTTACAAGAATATTTTGTCTTCATGCTCTATGTTGAGTCTGGTTTCACTAATAATACAAATACATTTGCATAAAGAATCAATATTTGTCCTTGTCCATGTTGATTAGAATATAAAAAAAAAAATGGAAAGTATTAATTTAAGGTACATTTAGATAACAGATAAAACAATGTGTGATTAAGTGAGTTAACTCATGACAACTGTGTGATTAATCGCGATTAAATATTTTAATCGAATGACAACCCTAATATTAATTTGATGTGGGGTCCAGTTACCAGCTAAATAATGGCTATTTTTTACTTAAGTACATGTTAGAACCCAAACTTCTTTACTTTAATTTGAGTAAAAAAGGATAGTCAGTACTTCAACTTTTACCAGAGTATTTTTTGTCATCTCTGAATTCAGGACATACATGAATGAATGATGTCCATATAATGCAGTTTAACCTTTTATAGTAAAATTAAACATAAGTAATAAATGAATTTTTTTATATGAGTAAGTTTACTGAAATTTCAAAGTTTGATTTACCACAAAGTGCATTATAATTATTTCTAGTCTGAATATTTGAATAATGCCTTGTGATGTGGTTAAACAGGTGTATGATGCTATACAGTTGATTATAGAAAGGTTTTTGTATTGAGAAAAGGACATATGTGACACTGTGTTTAATAAGCTGCACAGAAGTACAGAGCGCTGTGCAGACTTTGTGTTGCTTTATGAATTTGTAGAGAAACTGATGAACTTCCATCTCCACTCAATGTGAAATTGCCTTCATAGTTTTCCTCATATTTTGGATTAACATAAACATACCCAATGAGTTTCAGACTAGTGTCTCCATGTGTTCTCTGATACCACAGTATTCTATTGTAGTTTGGGATGCTGTGATTGCAGGTCAGAACTACACTTGCATCAGGCAAACACAGCACATCAGCAGGCTTTTGATAAACATCATTGCTAAATAAAGAACCTATATTTGATAGAAAAAGTTTTAGATTCAGAATGATTTTTAATATATTTAATCTGTTTAATGTAATGTAAAAATTAAACAAATTGCAACACATCCCTAGAAATATTAAATAAGCTATGAGCCCTAATATTACCTGAGAGGCAGCTCAAATAGATGATGAATCTCAATGGAAATCTAATCATGTTTATTTATTTAAGGTCGTGTAAGAAACAAGTGATCTCATTTGAATCCAAATCCATAAGATGTGACACCTGATCAGACCTCAGTGTCACCAAGGAAAGGATGTGACATCATTAGCCTGATCTAACACTATGTTTCCTCCTTAGAAAGGTTTGCATTTTTTTTCTAATTTTCTTCTTTTTCATATTTGTTTGTTTTGAATTGAATCTATTGAATGTTTTTCACATTTTTATTTCGCTTTTCTATTTTCTGCACATGGTCTCACCTTATAAATGTTTAATTTCCTTTGTTTCTCAACCTACTGAAATTTGAAATTATATTTTGTCAGAACCCTGAGGAATTCTCACACAGACATACAGAGAACACATGTAATTTGCCACAAACATTACCCTGAGCTCAGAATCAATTAGCATATCAGTTAAATAAATAATACATATACAGTGCCACCTCGATACTCGCGGGGGTTACGTTCTATGACCCCTCGCGAGTAACAAAAAATCATGAGGTTTTGACTCTCTCCTTTTGATGGTTCCTTTTTCAAGGGGAATTGAATTTACAAAAATTGTGTATTACTTATCATAAAAGTTTTATTTACTACTTTAAATGAATAATACAATAATAAAATAGTTTTTCAAACATCTTTATGTAATTTATTAGTACAAACTCCGAACTCTGAACTTTCGAGCCAATCGTGGCTTCTCGCGAACTATCAGATTTTTCACAAGTTACTTTTAGTCCGGTTCCAAATGAAAAGTCGCAAACTATCAGGGTCACTAGTGTCAAGGTCGCGGGTATCGGGGTTCCACTGTACATACATTTGGTCTCATGTCATGTCCTCTCAACTGATTGACAAGCATAAATTGACAAGTAAATGAAAAAATGCAAGAAGAAAAATCAAATGTGTCCACACACCATATTTCTCTTTATGGATGGTTATGTTTTATCAACACTCTATTTTGCTCTGAATTAGAATACCCATTCTAATTGAACAAATATATGAAACCACAGCACCACCTATAGACCTGATCAATATCTACACATTCACATTAGTCCATTCAGTATTTGTTCAGTGCTGTAGTGTGTTTGCACCACAGTGTTTCTTCACAGCACAGAAATACAGGGCATTGTCTCCAGCATCCAAGTTTTTTACTGTCAACGATCCACTCTCAACTACATCCTTAACTGCTCCATATTTGTCTTTACTGAATTTACCATAATCTGGTTCACCACCAACTGTTGTAAATACAAGGAGTGTAATTTCCTCCCCTGGAACCTGCTTAAACCAGTACATCTGTCTGTGGTTGATATCCTTATTGTGACTGCAATTCATTTCTACAGAATTCCCTGGAGAACCCCAGAGCCTTTCAGGCATCTGGAGAACACCATTGTTATCTGCATGACCTGTGAGAGGAATAGATTAGGTTAATTAAAATGCTGAGGAAAGTTACAGATAAAACACTGTATTTTGTAGTCTTGTAGTCTTGAAGTCTTACCAGAAAAAAGACAACATGCCAGAATTAGAAGAGCTGTGATCATGTTGGAAAAAAGGTAGACTCGTGTCCTTAACTGACCTCATCTGGCAGTGAGAGGGAGGATACATTACACTGCATTGATATGCCTCTTTTATGAAAGGAAATGACATCTACTATTGTTGCTCTACTGAGTAAATATTTGTAATATTGGAATAGCACAGTTTGGTGTGTAGAGTTACTTGTAATGTGGTTGAACAGATGTATGAGGCTATAAATTTAAATGATAAGAGGTTTTTGTTTACAGGAGAGGACATATGTGACACTGTGTAAGAAGCTGCACAGATGTACAGAGCACTGTGCAGCACTTGTTGCGCTGCAGGGATTTGTAGAGAAGCTGATGATCTCCCATTTCCACTCACTGTAAAATTACCTTCGAAATCTTTCTCATGTGTTGGACTGCTTGCATAAACATATCCAATAAGTTTCAGGCTAGTGTCTGCATGTGTTCTCTGATACCACAGTATTGTATTGTAGCTCGGAATGCTGTGATTGCAGGTCAGAATGACCCTTTCTTCAGGCAAACACAGCACATCATCAGGGTTCTGATAAACATCTTTGCAAAACAAAGCTAAATTAAAAGAAAGTGTTACATATTTTATAAATTAAATAAATGGCAACCCATACTGAGTAACTTATATTAAGAGTGCATTATAACAAATATTATATAACATAAATATAGTATAACACGTTCTTAGTAGTTTTATTCCAACCCTAATTTTACCTGAAAGACAGCTCACACAGATGATGAGTTTAAAAGAAAATCTAATCATATTGATATATTTAAGATGATGTAAGAAGTAAATGATCTCTCTTTAATCCAAATTAGTAAAGTGTTACATGATCAGACCTCATAGTGCCACTTATGAGACAGGATATGACATCATTTCACTGAGCAACACCATGATTACACCCACTGATCTAAGATTAGAGTTTCATATGGGGACACTCTAAAGGAAACACACTGTCAATTATTGTGGAATTATTAGACAGTGTGGTTTTAGAATCTAAATTGTAAATGTATGCAATAGTCCTATTCAAAGTTTTCTTCTGATGCATGCTTAAGGTGCTTCAAATAAAACATCTGTTGCATGTATTTTAAGTGACTAAATGAAACTACAGCACCACCTAGAGACCTGAAAAATATCCAGTTTTTTCAGTATTTGTTTAGTGCTGTAGTGAGTTTGTGCCACAGTGTTGACTCACAGCACAAAAATACAGAGCATTGTCTCCGGCATCCAAGTTATTCACTGTCAAATATCCACTTTCAGCTACAGTCTTCAATGCTTTATATTTGTCTTTAATGAAGTTTTCATAAACTGGTTCAACACCAACATATGTGAATACAAGGAGTTTCATTCCCTCTCCTGGAAGCTGCTTAAACCAGTACATCTGTCTGTGGTTCAGAGATCTCCGATCAAGTCAAGTCAAGAGGCTTTTATTGTCATTTTTGCTATACACAGTGGTACACAGTACACAGTAAAAACGAAACAACGTTTCTCCGGAACCCTGGTGCTACACTAAACAACAAAACAACAGCAGCATAGAGCTACAACACAAACATAAAGTGCATCGAGTGCAACCTGGTGCAAACAGTGCAACAAAAAACAGTACAGACAGACATTGCAGACAGACAACACAAGACAAAAAAAAAAAAACCAAGTATAGCGCCGACTAGTAAACCTGCTGTATACTTGATTATACAGTACTTTGTAAGGAGAAATGTAAAAACTATACCCAGGAGAGAATACAAACAGAACAGAACAATGTAGTGCAAAAAAACAGCAGCAAGGAGGTGCAAAGACAGCATGTAAACATTCTACTGTAGTACAAGGTGCGAGTATAAATAATAATAAATAGATAAGTGGTGGTGGAGTGGATCGAAATAAGTGATGATTGTGTTTAGTCCAGGTTGTACAGTTCAGTAACACACATTTGAGTGAGTGTGTGTGTGACTGAGTGAGTGTGTGTGAGTTCTGTTTCAGTTCTGTGTATTAAGAAGCCTGATGGCTTGTGGAAAGAAACTGTTGCACAGTCTTGTTGTTGCGGCCCGAATGCTTCGGAACCGTTTTCCTGATGGTAGGAGTGTGAAAAGTGTGTGTGACGGGTGTGTGTGGTCGTCCACAATGCTGTGTGCTTTGCGGATGCAGCGTGTGGTGTAAATGTCCATGATAGAGGGGAGAGAGATTCCGATGATCTTCTCAGCTGTCCTCACTATCCTCTGTAGGGTCTTGCGATCCGAGACGGTGCAATTCCCAAACCAGGCAGTGATGCAGCTGCTCAGGATGCTCTCAATGGTCCCTCTGTAGAACATGGTCAGGATGGGGGGAGGGAGGTGGGCTTTCCTCAGCCTTCTCAGGAAGTAGAGACGCTGCTGGGCTTTCTTGGTGATGGAGCTGGTGTTAAGTGACCAGGTGAGGTTGTCTGCCAGATGAACACCAAGGAATTTGGTGCTCTTCACGATCTCCACAGAGGATCCATCAATAATCAGTGGAGATTGGTCGCTCTGTGCTCGCCTGAAGTCCACAACCATCTCTTTCGTTTTGTCCACATTCAGAGACAGGTTGTTTGCTCCACACCAGGCAGTTAACCGTTGCACCTCTTCTCTATATGCTGACTCGTCGTTCTTGCTGATTAGACCCACCACGGTCGTGTCATCAGCGAACTTGATGATGTGGTTCGAGCTGTGCATTGCTACACAGTCGTGAGTCAGCAGAGTGAACAGCAGTGGGCTGAGCACACAGCCCTGGGGGGCCCCAGTGCTCAGTGTGGTGGTGCTGGAGATGCTGTTCCCGATCCTGACTGACTGAGGTCTCTCAGTCAGGAAGTCCAGGATCCAGTTACAGAGGGAGGTGTTCAGGCCCAGAAGGTTCAACTTCTCGATCAGGTGCTGAGGAATGATTGTGTTGAATGCTGAGCTGAAGTCAATGAACAGCATTCGTACATACGAGTCCTTGTTATCCAGGTGGGTGAGGGCCAGATGGAGGGTTGTGGAGATAGCATCGTCCGTGGAACGGTTTGGACGATACGCAAACTGCATGGGGTCCAGGGAGGGTGGAAGCTGTGTCTTAATGTGCCTCATGACGAGCCTCTCGAAACACTTCATCACGATGGGTGTGAGCGCGACGGGACGATAGTCATTGAGGCAGGAGACAGAAGACTTCTTCGGCACGGGAACAATGGTCGTTGTCTTGAGGCACGTGGGAACAACGTTGCTGCTCAGGGAGATGTTGAAGATGTCAGTGAGGACATCTGCTAGCTGTTCTGCACATTCCCTGAGCACTCTGCCAGGAATGTTGTCTGGTCCAGCAGACTTCCGTGGGTTAACTCTGCATAGAGTTTTCCTCACTTCAGCTGTGGTTAGACAGAGCACCTGGTCAGTGGGAGGAGGGATGGTCTTCCTCGCCACCACGTTGTTCTGCACCTCGAACCGGGCGTAGAAGTCGTTCAGCACATCTGGGAGGGAGGGGTCACGGTCACAAGCAGGTGATGTGGTCTTGTAATTCGTGATCGCCTGGATGCCCTGCCACATGCGCCGGGTGTCTCCACTGTCCTGGAAGTGGTTGTGGATTTTCTTCGCGTGTGCGCGCTTCGCCTCTCTGATGGCACGAGACAGTTTGGCCCTTGCTGTTTTTAAGGCCGCCTTGTCCCCTGATCTGAAGGCAGAGTCTCTTTGTTTCAGCAGCGCACGCACATTTGCAGTCATCCACGGTTTCTGGTTGGAGCGTGTAGTGATGGTCTTGGAGATGGTCACATCATCAACGCACTTGCTGATGTAGCTGGTCACTGATGATGTGTACTCCTCCAAGTTGATGGAATCGCCGTAGGTTGCAGCCTCTCTAAACATGTCCCAGTCAGTGCACTCAAAACAGTCCTGAAGAGCAGAAGTAGCTCCTTCTGGCCAGGTTTTCACCTGTTTCAGAACCGGTTTAGAGCGTCTGATGAACGGTCTATATGCTGGAATTAACATAACAGAGCAGTGGTCTGAGTATCCGAGATGGGGGCGGGGCTCCGCACGATACGCGCCGGGGATGTTTGTGTAAACACGATCCAGCGTGTTCGCTCCTCTCGTTGCAAAGTCCACATGCTGATGGAGTTTAGGAAGCACAGTCTTGAGATTCGCATGGTTGAAATCTCCGGCGATAATAAACAATCCATCGGGGTGAGCATTCTGCAGGTCGCTAATAGCACCATAGAGTTCACTCAGTGCCTCCTTAGCATTAGCACTGGGAGGAATGTACACTCCGACAATGTAAACTGTGGTGAATTCCCGTGGTAAATAAAAAGGTCTGCATCTAACAGTCACAAACTCCACTAGCGATGAGCAGTAGCGTGAAACAAGCACAGAGTTCTTACACCATACCGTGTTGATATAAACACACACGCCACCACCGCGAGTCTTACCGCACAGAGCTGCGTTTCTGTCGGCTCGAAACACGGTTAGCCCGTCTAGCTGGATGGCGGCTTCCGGAACTCTGTCGCTGAGCCACGTCTCCGTGAAAACAAAGACGCAACAGTCTCTAAACTCTCGCCGTGTGGTTTGCTGGAGTCGGATGTAGTCCAGTTTATTGTCCAGGGAGCAGACGTTGGAAAGAAAAATGGACGGGATAGCCGGCCGGCTAGGGTTAGCATTTAGCCTAGCACGGACACCCGCCCGCTTGCCGCGCTTCCGCTTCCTCGAACAGCGCTTTCGACGTCTCCTCTCCCGGCCACCGGCATCAGGTAACACCGAGGGCTGGGGGCCTGGTCTTTGTGGCCGAGGTCGCAGCAAGCCGAGGTTGCGAAGGTTGTTGATAATATCATCATGCAGATTATTGGTTGCATGATGCCTGTACTGTAGCAGTGTCTGGTGGTCGTACACATGAACACAGCTGACTCTGGTGTCCATGTATTGTGGAAGGTCGCGCTAAATATGGTGAAAGCACCATTTTTGGATCCGGAGAGGCCGCTGCGAGCTACTGCCGCGCCGCCATCTTGGACATCTTGGACATCACAATAAGGTTGATATCCTTATTGTGACTGCAATTCATTTCTACAGAATTCCCTGGAAAACCCCAGAGCCTTTTCGGCATCTGGAAAACACCACTTCCGTCTACTTGACCTGTAGGAGAAATAGATAAAAAAAATTAGGACGGGAAGAAGTTAAAGTTGAACATTGTTTTACAGTTTTAGTTTGAAGCCTTACCAGAAAAAAGACAAAATGATAGAATTAGGAGAGCTTTGATCATATTGGACTTCTGCTGTTACAAGGGGACACAATGACCTGAACTGAACTCAACAGTAAGACGAGGATAAATTACACTGAACTGAGCTCCTTCTCTTTATGACACAGGAAATGACATCAGATATCTGTACACATCTGAGCATGTTTTTATATCGGACAAATATCAGCAGTTTGGTGTTTAGTGTGACTTGATGTGGTTGAACAGGTATGAAGCTTTATGAATATGAATATGAATGGTGCCACTTTTATGTAGTATATTGTAGGTTGAACGCTATACTTCATAACCTACAGCGAGAAACACCACCTCACATTTTCCTCCCACTTAAATAAATGAATGAAAATGCAGCACTATCTAATAATCAGATGAATATTCACCCATTCTTTACTCAGCAGTGAGTACTAACTGTATTTAATTCAAAACATGAATGTATGAAGCTGTAAATATCATTTTGGAGAGCTCTGATGGATATGCTTGAATCATATAATATATTACTTGCAAAACTTTAACATTTACTTGCCAGAGAACATATAATGAAGACATTATGCTTTGGTTGAATAATCTACCATGGTCGTGGGTTCTTCAGTGCACAAATTACCAAACACTGAATAAATAGTTCATTGTGACACCAAGAGAAATATATGCTCATACAGTATCTGCTGCCACTTAAAATTACACAGTTAAGTGGTTAAGATTTCTGTTTAGAACACCTGCATTAAATAAGCTTGTTTACCACATTTGAGCTTAGCCATAAGGCTTGTGTTTTTTATTCTTCCACAGTTAGAAAGTGTTTCAGGTGAAGAAGAAATTGTAAAACCACAGCACCACCTACAGGTAAATACATACATAAACAAATAAACAGACAAAAAAATACAAAAAAACATATTAAAACAAACACAACACAATCACATCTTTGCAAATTAAAGGTATAATCCCCCATTCTTTTATAGATGCCGTTCCTTTTTCATTCTTTTATAGATGCAGTAGATGCCGACCCCGCAAACATCCCAAACCATCTAGAGACACACCAGCGCCATTTGGATCCCAACTCGTGTGGAGTTTGGATATTGGACCTCTTTGGGTGTTTAAAGGCTCTGGCATGGAGAAGCTGGTGTTGGATCTATGATGATTGCAAATGTTGAGCTATTTTATGAGTTACTCAGTAGCTCCTGGTTCCATAATCTCAAATGATTGTATAAGACTGTAGCAAGCACATTATTTATAATCTTACATTCCAGTGCTCATGTAAGTTCTCACTCTCCAGTGTTCTGTATTGTTTGAAAGACTAGAATCACTCTTGAACATCTAAGGGAGTTTTTCCTTGCCACAGTAGCCATGGCTGCTCATCAGGGATCAATACACATCGTTCACCTTAATTCAAAAATTCTGTAAAGCTGCTTTGAGACAATGTCTGTTGTGAAAAGCGCTATAGTAATAAACTTGACTTGACTTGACCATTCTGGTAAAAGCAAGCCGTACTGATACAGAATTACAATTATAATCATCTCAGCACAATACTTTATCTAAGGGTATGTGTGCAAAGTACTGCATATGGATAGGCCACTTTTGTGCTATTGTAAGGGGTTTAAATTCCTATATAAACCAAGTTCAGCTCCTTGATATTTTAACCCTGTGATGGTTAAAATATCAAACTTTAGATCAGCCTGTAATTTTATCCCTAATGAACAAGCCATTGGCAACAAAGCCCATCCTAATCTGTGTTTGCCTGCTGATTTGTTGATTTATAATGAATGTCCATGTATTACAGTTTTATCATTGTCTAGGTGTGCTTTTCAGTAATGGGCACATAAATGCAGAACTGTTCATGCAAATTGTACTCCTAAGCCATTGTAGTAGACAATTTTTTATATTAATTACAGCCTAAATTTATCCTCATAGTTCTTGAATTGCTTAGTAACTTCATGGATCTTTAGGCTGTTCATGTGGTCTCCAATAAGAAGGTCATGAGTTCAAGTCCCAGCACCACCAAGTCACCATGCCTGATCCCTTAAGACCACTATCCCTCAACTGCACAGCTGAACAGCTGTACCAATGAGACCTTTGATAAGAGTGTCTGCCAAATAGTATAAATGTTATATATATTAGACAAGCAACACAATTAAACATAAAAGGCTTGTTTTCAAAATTGCTATTATTGTGTAAAATACTAATGAGGTAATACTTATGTATTTGCTTGAGTAGAATATTACAATAAGAACAATACAAATAATGACATCACAACCTGTTATCATGCTTACAGAAAGGTTTACTGTTGGAAAAATGTTAGCAGTTTGGTGTTTATTGTGACTTGTGATGTGGTTAAAGAGGCATTTGGTGTTGTATACTTGACTAAAGGCTAAAGATTTTTGTTTTTTGAGTAGGACGTGTGACACTGTGTGTAGTAAGCTGCACAGAAGTACAAAGCACTATGTGGCACATGTCTTGTTTTGAGAATTTGTAGAGATGCTGATGACTCTCCATTTCCATCCACTGTAAAATTACCCTCATAATCTTTCTCAACTTGTTTTCTTGTGCTACTATAAACATATCCGATGAGCTTCAGGCTGTTGTCTCCATGCGTTCTCGTATACCACAGTATTACATTATAGTTTAGAATGACCAATTATTGAACACTATTTTGTATAGATACATATTAGTTGTATTATTACCTGAGAGGCAGCTCACACAGATGATGATTTCCAATAGATATTTCATGATTTTCATTTATTCAACCTATTGAAATAAACAACATGGTCTACAACAGTAAAATGTGACACATGTTCAGACCTCATAATGTTAGTGAGGCGACAGGATATGACATAATTACTAACCCTAACCCTAACACTATGATCACACCCATTTACATGTAGGGCATTTGCCAGTCACCTCTATACAGAGCGATTTACATTGATCACATTTATACACTGAGAAAGTTTAAGGTTAAGGATTTGTTCAAGGTCTCAGCAGTGTCAGTTTGGTGGTTCTGGCTTTTGAACTCTCAACCTTTTGATCAGAAGTTCTCAACCACTGTACTACCACCTCCCTTTACTCTGAAATTAGATCTGTTTCTTAAATTCATAAATGAAACTGCAGTACCATCTAGGGACCAGATGAATTAATAAAGATATGATTGAAGTTAATCTAATCACGCCTATGGCAATGTGTCGATTTCAGGACACAGGAGCAGGTGTTAATGAGGTGTAGACAATATCTATAAGGAGGTTTTTGAATTGAGTAAAGCAGATATGTGGCACTGTGTAATAGGCAGCACAGAAGTAAACCACACTGTCATTGGATAAAAGATTTTTGATGGTCAAAGAGACTTTTTTGTTTCCATCTCCAGCTATCTCGACTTTAGTCTTAAAATCATCTTCTATTCGCGTTGATGATTTTCCCATTTGATATCCAATAAGGGTCAGTCCGTGGTCTTGAGTTTGTCTGTACCAGTTGATTTGATCATAATTTGGTACGCTGTGCTCACATTGGATTTTAACAAATTGTTCCTGGTTGTCAAAGAGATCAGGAGGACTCTGGAAGACAAGATCACTTTGAGAAAACCCTTCAATGAGAGAGAATATTGATTAGAATGAAATAATAATAAATTAATCTAACACTGGTTAAATAACAGTAATATAAATTAATAGATACCTCTATGACAAAATATTAAAACCCATATAATACTGGTAGTTTGGATCATGTTGAACATCTGAATGTCTTTTAAACTGAACTGATGTTCCATGTACATGTCTGATGTAGTAAAACATGATCAGGTTTCCTCCTACAATTTAACACCACAGTGCCCCCATATGAGGGAAGTAAGTAACTGCATGCCAATTTAATAATAAGATGTAAAATACAGATTGTCAGCGAAAAAACAAGAATCCGTTTTCTAAAAGGTGGCTGTAAAAGGCATTAACCACACCTGATTACATGTGTTGACCAAAGTTAATGTAATTGTTAAAATTATGTTTTCTGTTAATGTGTGTCGATTTATTTATTTATTTATTTTTTTATTTTAAAGATGGATTTAACTTGAGCACAGAAAACTAAAAGAGAATAGTGAGGGTATGACTGTTTATAGCTGCTATACAATCCAGAATATGTTTTGAGTTCGACAGTCATGTTTTGTAAAAGGAAAAGGATTAATTCTCAAGATTTATGATATGAGGACTCCTTCTGTGTGTGTTAATAATTACAGCAGTAACAGGTGTTTTTGTTCAGCAGTGCAGTAGCTCTGTAGCACTGTGATCTTTGACTGCACAGAAATATACAGCGCTGTCCCCTGTATCCAGATCCTTCACAGTTAATGATCCATTTGTAGCAAATTTTTTAACAGTAGAAAATTTATTTTTATCAACAGAGCCAAACTCTGGTTCACTACTGGCTGTTGTGTACACGATGAGCTCCATACTCTCTCCTTGGCGCTGTCTGTACCAGTACATCTGATAATAAGTAGCATCTTTATTATGACTGCACTTTATTTCAGCAGATTTTCCTTTCAGATGCCAGGAGACACTGGGGATTTGGGTGACCACATTCTCTCCTGCTAAAACTAACAGAAAAATGTATTGAATAATTACAAACACAAATTGAGCAATTGTTTCAGTTTCTATACTGTTTATATTTTACCTGGGATCCAGTAAAGCAGGAAAGTCACACTTATTATAACACTGATCATACTGGTTCGTGGTGCCAAAAGAAGAAATAAGAGTTGAGGACCAAAGACTTTTGAAAATATAGGTCTTGTTGAGAATCAATTAGAGGAAATGACATCAGAACCTTTCCTTTGTCTGCCTGTCACATGGTGAATATATAATGAACAACTTGTATTGTAAATAACAATAACAATTGCATTAATTAACTAATTAATGAATTACATTAATATATAAAAAAGCAAAAGTGTGAATTGCCTGTTGGGGTTTAAATGTTTCATGATTGATTTCAAAATGTTTAATATAATATAAGATATACTGTAGAGGTGCTTGAGGTAGACCAACATATTTTTCTGCAAAATACTAGAATTATTTTACAAAAAAGTACAAATAATATAAATAAAAACAATTTCATATATGTTTTTTAAATGTAACAATTAATAACTGTGCAGCTGAGACCATGGTGTAATGTAGTTTCATTTTTGTTACTAAAGATGTAGTGCATAAGCAGGTGGAAAATGTGTGCTGCTGTGAAGGAGAAAGGTTTTTGTCACAGATCACAGAGTTCTGTAGCACTGTGTCTAATTTCACTGCACAGAAATAAACTGCATTGTCATCTGGCTGCAAATCTTTGATGGCAAGGTTTCCTTTACTGCTTCCATCTCCAACCAATTCGACTATTGATTTCAGAGAATCTTCAGGATATGGTAATTTTATATTTAAATATCCAAGAAGCTGTAACTGGTTTTTGTCAGATCGTTTGTACCACAGCATAACCTGATGGTTAGCTATGGCGTGCGAACAGGAAATGTTTGCAGATTCCTTTGTATTCTTGAATAAATCAGTGGGATTCTGATAAACATTGTTAGCTGCAGAAGACCTTCCTGTATAAAAATCAAATTTGGAATTCATTCAGCAAATATTTTTCATTTGAACTCACCCAAATGTGATCATGTAAAATTAAATATGTAAAGTGTAGGAATACCAATATAGCAGATGAATGAAACAAGAACAATAATCATCTTGATGCCTTTTCTAAGACTGAAACCCCTAGACAATCATAGTTAAGTAACACTGGTCCAAAACGCCCTCATATGAGAACAAGAAGAACTGCATGAAAAAATAGAAATAAATGAAAGAGTGGGGCATGTATAGAAATGTCAGCATGAATAGTTTCATTAAAACATAGTAGAAAACTGTTTTTATTGTAATTAGATCAATATTATATCAATTCGATGGATAACCAATCAGTTGATACAACTTTTATTAAAAAAACAAATGTAAATACTCTATATTGGGCAAAATTTGCCTCAAGTAAAAGAAAAAATTGTACACTAATGTATCAAGCAAAATGTACCAGTGGGTTCTCTCTTGAACTTGGGTATTATGTGAGTTGTAGATTATTATTATTGTTGTTTTTCAGCATTATTAAAATGAATATATTATTTATATTTTCTTCTGCCATAATATTAGTTTAATTGAAAATGGCAGAAGTTAAAAGTGGTCTATATTCAAATTAAATCAATATTCTGTTAACTTTTACTGAACAGTCAATCATCTGAAATGAAGTGTGTGTGAGAGCTTGTTATATTTATTTATTAGATGTTACAACAATGTGTGTTGCTACTGCAGCAGCATAAGTGCAGGTGTTTTTGTTCAGCAGTGCAGTAGCTCTGTAACACTGTGCTTTCTTACTGCACAGAAATATACAGCGCTGTCCTCTGTATCCAGATTCTTCACAGTTAAAGATCCATTTTGGGCAATTTCTTTAACAGTCGAAAATTTATTTTTATCAACAGAGCCAAACTCTTTACTACTGGCTGTTGTGTACACGATGAGCTCCATACTCTCTCCTTGTCGTTGTATGTACCAGTACATCTGATTATAGCTAAAATCTTTATTATGACTGCACTTTATTTCAGCAGATTCTCCTTTCAGATGCCAGGAGACACTGGGGATTTGGGTGACTACATTCTCTCCTGCTAAAACTAAAAGACAAAAAATGGATTTAAATAATTACAAACACAAATTAAATATTTGTTTCAGTTTCACAATTATGTATTACTACCTGGAGTCTGGTAAAGCAGAAAACTCAGACTTATTATAACACTGATCATACTGGCTCGAAGTGCCAAAGGAAGTAGTAAGAGCTGAGGACCACAGACTGCTTTAATACATCCTGTTAAGGAAATGACATCAGAATATTTTTTTTCTCTTCCTCTCACAGGCTACATTTTGATTGTTATGTAAAGTACATTTATTTATACTTTTTTGTTTGTTTAAGCACCAATCACTTCCTGTTGGATAGATAGATAGATAGATAGATAGATAGATAGATAGATAGATAGATAGATAGATAGATAGATAGATAGATAATTTTACACTCAAGTTTTTTTTATTTGTTATTAATTATTTGCATTCATTCACCAATTACATAAATATCCTATTGTGTGAACTGCTATGGTTTAAATGTTTCATGATTGATTTTACAAAATGTTTACTATAACACAGGATATATTGTAGAGGTGCTTAAAGTAGACCCACATATTCTGTGATATAATTTTTCTGAAAATAAATAAATACATTTGAATTAAAAATGTCATCTGAAATGATGATGATCTTGTGTGAGACATGTGTTGAGCTCCACTGCTCAGGTTTGAACAAAAGGGGTTCTAATAATTATTTATTAAACGTGCACTTCTTTTGTGTGTTGTTACTGCAGCAACATCACTGCAGGTGTTTTTGTTCAGCAGTGAAGTAGCTCTGTAACACTGTGTTCTCTTACTGCACAGAAATATACAGCGCTGTCCTCTGTATCCAGATTCTTCACAGTTAAAGATCCATTTTGGGCAATTTCTTTAACGGTCGAAAATTTATTTTTATCAACAGAGCCAAACTCTTTACTACTGGCTGTTGTGTACACGATGAGCTCCATACTCTCTCCTTGTCGTTGTATGTACCAGTACATCTGATTATATCTAACACCTTTATTATGACTGCACTTTATTTCAGCAGATTCTCCTTTCAGATGCCAGGAGACACTGGGGATTTGGGTGACTCCATTGTCTTCAGTTAAGACTAAAGAACAAATTATTTAAAACAATTACTTCATTAACAATAATTTATAATTGTTTAAAAGTGTCCAAACTATGTATATACTACCTGAAGTCCAGTAAAGCAGGAAATTCAGACTAATTATGAGTCTGATCATAATGGTTTTCAGTGCCAAGAGAAGTAGTAGGCAATGAGAAACACAGACTCCTATATCTACGTCCTGATGAGGATCAGCTGGAGGAAATGACGTCAAAGGTCTTTCTGTGACCAGCTGATTACTTAATTAACTCTTTTCTTTGTAATCAAGCCCTAAGTTTTTCAATCATTGTTGTGTGTATGTTGATATGAACCCAATTACAGAAACAATGAGCTCTGTATAATAGTTTAATGTTTTTTTTAATGAGCAAATTACACAAAATTACTATAAGGCAACCTTCTTTCATATTTTTTCCTTTTCTTTCTTTTTAATTGTTAGTGTTTTTTAAGTCAGGAGGAGTTCATTGTTTGGTTTCAGAAATGATCTGAAATCTTTCACCCACTATAATAAATAAATAAAACAGCAGCACCGCCCAAAGACCATATGAATAGTTTTTTTTTAATGAGCACATTGCACAAAATGACCATAAGGCATTTTTTCCTTTCTTTTTTCCCCCATTTTCTTTCTTTTTTTATTCAATTCATAGGGTTTTATTAACATAAGTCAGGTGAAAATCATTGTTAGTTTTGAGAAATGACAACTTACCTCTTCCACCCACTGTAATAAATAAATAAAACAGCAGCACCACCCAAAGACCAGATGAATAGCTGCACTTATTTTTTCAGTGCTATAAGTTTTAATCTTAACTGCCTTAAAAGTTTTTTTTCTTCTAAATTCATTATATTAACCCCCTAACATGATTGTATTTTCATACTAGCTGCGTATTTAAGCTCTCCCATCTAATATCCCCTCAAACCATTACTGATTTACAGTATCTACAGTATCAATTGTAAAGATGACTGATCTTGGCTTTGTGCTTAAATGCTGGTATATAAGTGAGCTAGATGCATAGTAGCTCATCATCTTTACATTCTGCACTTGTGATTATTAGCTTGAGAACTGCTGTTTGGATTCAGTGAAGTATGTCACTTCATCATTGATGGTATGTTTGAACTTAAGAGATGTTCATGGTTTAAATACCCTGAGAACCACTTCTAATTATGTAAGTGTGGTTTTTCTATTAAAAACTTTGTCAATGTGTCACTCCCAGGCCACAGGAGCAGGTGTTTGTGAGGTATAGAGAATATTTACACAGAGGTTTTTGTACTGAATAAAGCAGATATGAAGCACTGTGTAATACGCAGCACAGAAGTACACCACACTATCATCGGATAAAAGACTTTTGATGGTCAAAGTGACATTTTTGTTTCCATCTCCAGCTATCTCAACCTTATCATTAAAATCAGTTTCAATTTTTGATGGTAATGATCCTAATTGATATCCAATAAAGGCCAGTTTATGGTCTTGAGTTTGTCTGTACCAGTTGACCTGATTATAACTTGGTACACTGTGCTCACAATGGATTTTAACAGATTGTTTCTGGCTTCCATAGAGATGAGGAGGATTCTGGAAAACACGATCACTCTGAGAAAACCCTGCAATGAGAGAGAATATTGATTGCCATTGATTTTCAAAGAAACTAATTTAACAGTGACACATTAATATAAATTAATGTAAATATGAAATATATGAAAATAAATATAAACCTCTGCAACATAACATTAAAGCCCATATAATACTGGCAGCTTGGATCATGTTGAGCATCTGAATGTCTGTTTTGAACTGAGCTGATATTGAAACATGGTCAGGTTTCCTCCACACTACAGCGCCCACACATGAGGGAAATAGGAACAGCATTTCTGTTGAGAAGCTTAGAAATTAGGCCAAAATGAAAAATATACTTCCCTGGCTTTCGTTTTTCAAATGTAACAAATATGTCAGTGTGTTATGTCAAATATTTGCATAGATTAAATAAATAAAAGTATTAATAGTAATAAATAGTAATATACCTTTTACAAATGTAGCTTAATGGTTTCAACAATCCATTAAAACAATGAGGTGTTGACAATAGTTAATATTATTATTATTACTATAGTAAGAGCAAACACAGGGACTTGTAATGGCAGATGCTCTATATAAACATGTTAAAATGTGATGTTTATCACAAAGGTTTCTCTGAGGAGATATGTACTTTGAATTTTCTGTAACCTGTAGGATGAATTGTATGCTCTACTATGGTATGACTGATGCAGTAAAAGTAACACATTCTAGAAACATTAGTAATGCTATCCAAAATCCCATTTTTTTTTAAAGAAAACAATGTGACTTTGCTGTAAAATACAGTAAATGGTCAAATAGGATGAATTTAAGACAGCTGCAATAAAACTATATTTCGGCTTCTCCCGTTAGGGGTCGCCACAGCGGATCCTCCGCACGTTTGATTTGGCACATGTTTTTACGCTGGATGCCCTTCCTAACGCAACCCTCCCCAATTTATCCGGGCTTGGGACCGGCACTGAAAGTGGCTGGGGTTGGTTCCCTGACCGGGGATCAAACCCGGGCCGCAGCGGTGAGAGCGCCGCATCTTAACCACTAGACCACTAGGGGACCAGGGGCTACTACTACTACTACTACTACTACTACTACTACTACTACTAATAATAATAATAATAATAATAATAATAATAATAATAATAATAATAATTAATTAATTAATTATTATTATTATTAGTATGTAGCACATAAGGATTCTACTTTATTCCAATAAGATGTAATCGAGTTATTAAGAATTTTATGGCTTCATTTCCAGGTCACATCCTATATGATATTATGTTATTCTGCTGGGTAGTAAAATATGTTGATTTTCACTGTCCAGCTTAAATTAATAAAACATTATTCTCATTATTTGTTATCTGAGGACTCCCCCTGTGTGTTGTATGAGTTACTGCATTACCATTAGTGCAGGTGTTTTTGTTCAGCAGTGCAGTAGCTCTGTAACACTGTGTTCACTTACTACACAGAAATATACAGCGCTGTCCTCCGTATCCACATCCTTCACAGTTAATGATCCATTTGCAGCAATTTCTTTAACAGTCGAAAATTTGTTTTTATCAACAGAGCCAAACTCTTTACTACTGGTTGTTGTGTACACGATGAGCTCCATACTCTCTCCATGGCGCTGTCTGTACCAGTGCATTTGATTATAAGCAAGACCTTTATTTTGACTGCACTTCATTTCAGCAGATTCTCCTTTCAGATGCCAGGCGACACTGGGGAGTTGGTTGACTACATTGTCTTCAGCTAAAACTAAAGGACAAGAAATTATTTTGTTATGACTTTATTTGTATTCACAATTCCATATTAGTTTCTAGAAAATATAGACTACCTGAAGTCCAGGAAAGCAGAAAAGACAGACTGATTGTAAGACTGATCATGCTTGTCTGTGCAGCAACGTACTGTAAATGGTGAGAAGTGATGACTATAAATGCATCCTGTTGAGGATCAGCTAAAGGAAATGACATCGAAAGCAATCTTCCTGTCCCATGCATATAAGACATATTTGCTGTCAGGGCAGCATGGAGATACTAAGATATGAGATATAATGCACATATAATGTTTACAATGGGAAAAGAAAAAAATAGAAAGGCCTTGATGAATATTTGGTCATTGTTGTAAAGATTTGAATATTAAACATTGCTGTCATTAGCCAACTGCCATTATGTCAACTATATAATTTAATTATAGAATAAAAAAAAAGGACAAAATTAAGTGTAATGTTTCTATTGTAGAAGAAATGTGTTTATGTGCAATTAAGAATCTCAACAAAATATCTTGAAGTACAGTGGCTAATTATATCAAATATAATGTGAAAGGGAGTAGCAAGGTTTACAATGTTAATGGCTTATGACAGTTTAATTGAATATACTGTACTGGAATTTAAAAAAATATTATAATTTACTGTAAAAGATAATAAATATCGGTAATGTGTGCTGCTCTGAAGGAGGAGGTTTTCAGGAGGTCACAGATCAGCGAGTCTTAGCACTGTGTCTAATCTCACTGCACAGAAATAAACTTCACTGTCATCTGGCTGCAAATTGTCAATGGTATGATTCTCATTATTTCAAGGATTCTTCAGAATATGGAAAATTTCTATTTAGATATCCAAGAAGCTTTAACTGTTTGTCAGATTGTTTGTCCCACAGCATATATTCTGAAAACAGGAAAGATTTGTAAATTCCTTTTATATTTGTAAATGTATTTGCTTAAATAAATCAAGAGGAGTCTGGTGGACATCATTATCTGCAAAAGATCTTCATGTGGAAAAAGATTATTATTAGGACATTATTGTATATATAAAATAACAAAACAAAACAAAATACAAAAAATTGACTAAATAAATTAAATGATTAAATGTTCGTTTACCCATATCAATAATGTGCAACAATGTTTTAGGGCCAATATGGGACCGAACATATAAAAATAAATAAATAATTGGAAGGGGAATGGCAGGGAATTTCAGAATTTTGTAAATCTCAAAACTCAAAATTTTTGAGAAAAAACTCAAAAAACAAAACACCTCCATATGTACGTGGGCAACGGTGCAGTTCTGAAAAACAAACCAATAGTGGCAGAAATTGTGATATTGCATTGGATGAACTTTAGTTGATTTGAGTACTATTTTAATGTTTAATGCTAAATCTCTATTTTTCTTTTATTCCATAGGATTATTGAACTTAATATTATTTAAAATATTTTTATTAAAAAAAAAGCCAGTTTATTACAATATTGTTAAAACATACAGAATTGTCACTGAAAAACAACACAAAATTAATGTGATTTTAATAACAAAAGGAAATTAAACTTGTACATAAATATCATATCACATATACTGTACATTACCAGACAGAGAACACATGATTATACAAAATCATTCTTTGGAATATTGACAGCTCCCGATTAGTGTTAGCTTTTTCTTCATGTATTTTAAGAACTGCAAATCCTTAGGAGAACAACATGACTGCTTATTACATGCAATGAACACAAACTTGATTAACAACGTTTATCATGTTTGCGACAGAGTGGTTTAATATTCAAACAATGTCAGCAGTTTAATGTTTACTGTTAGACAAACAGTTGTCTGTGTCTGTACAGTTGATTAAAGACAGGTTTTTGTTTAGAAAAGAAGTGTGTGTCACTTTGTGCAATAAGCTGAACAGAAGCACTCCGAGCTTTGCAACACTTATGGGAATTGGGGTCGTGCTTTGGGAATTTGTAGAATAACTTACGATCTTCCATCTCCACTTACTGTAAAATTCCCTTCATAATTTTCCCTCATATTGATAATTAAGATCATAAACATGTTCAATGATTTTCAGCCCTGTGTCTCCATGTGTTCTGTGATGCCTTAGTATTGTGTTTTAGGCTCTGGGTGCTGTTGTAACAGGTAAGAGTTAAACTCTCATCAGGCAAACACAACATCAACAGGACCTTGATAAACAGCTTTGCAAATCAAAGAATAATAAAAAAAGAAACATTGGACACAGCGTTATTAATCATGTCCAATAATAAATAAATAAAATTACACGGTGTGAATTGTTTAAATATCGTAATTATATAATAAGCAAAATTGCCAGTGAGAAAGCACACAATAAAGAAGAATCTATAAAAAAATAATCTGATCATATTTATTGATTTAATGTGGATATCAACTTGATCAAATTGTTCTTTCAGGGATCAGGTAAGACATTCGACATGTCATTTTATAAACTCAAAAACATGATCACACCAACTACTGGACATTGTTTTTAAATGCATACAGGGGAGCAGCAATATCATGATTATAAGACTATGATGAAGAGCTCCACCCACCTGTGTAGTTTTCATAAATAAATGAACCTACAGCACCATCTAAAGACCACATTAATATCCATACATTGTAATGATTATTTGTTCAGTGCTCTAGTGAGTTCTTAACTATGTATTAGTTTGAACCTTATTTTATTGACATACATAATATTTTACATTACATTTCTATTTTTAACATAACCACAGACATCACTGATTAAATGCTTTTTTTGTTATGAAATAAAAAAAAATAATAATAAAAAATCAAAGGTTTGTCAGATGCACAGAGGATTAATCCTGGCTTGTATACTGTAATTTAAATATGTCACTGACATTACAGCTGATACATTTAGGATTTTCACTCAAAATCAATCACATGATGTGTAAAGAAGTTAACCATTAACTACTTGGCATTGTGAATAGGCTGTTCTCTGCTTGACCTATAAATTAGTTGGATAATATGATAGCGTTAATACACACAATTGCCTCTAATTATATAAATATGGCATATTTGTAATATATCACTTCCATGCCACAGGAGCAGGTGTTCGTGAGGTGTAGAGAATATTTACAGAGAGGTTATTGTTTTCTGTGTTTTTTGGAGTGTCTTTGTGACATAAGCTGCATTTTTATTTAACTTCAAAATAGAAAAATATCAGGGAGGCAGTTGACAAAATGATTGTTTGTAGCTGCTAAAATGCAATTGATAACAGGAACTAGGTTATACTGAGAATGTTTCGCAACATTAAAAATAACAAAATAAAAAGAATAATAATATTTTATTATGTAATTAGTACATTTCAGATTGTAATTAAGTAGGTACATTTATTTTGGCACTTTTTATAGACAGCATATATGATAGTCTTGTGTAATAGTATAAAATAATAAGTGCCCAGTTGTGGAAAAGTAGTTATTATTTTACTTTTTTGACATAAAGACTCCCTCTGTATGTCCCCGCAGTTACATGAGTGCAGGTGTTTTTGTTTAGCAGTGCAGTAGCTCTGTAACACTGTGCTTCTTACTGCACAGAAATATACAGCACTGTCCTCTGTATCCAGGTCCTTCACAGTTAAAGATCCATTTGCAGCAGTTTCTTTAACAGTCAAAAATTTATTTTGATCAACTGAGCCAAAGTCTGGTTTACTCCCTGTGGTTGTGTACACGATGAACTCCATACTTTTCCCTGGCTGCTGTCTGTACCAGTACATCTGATAATAGCTAGCATCTTTATTGTGACTGCACTTCAATTCAGCAGATTCTCCTTTACGTTGCCAGCTGACACTGGGGATTTGGGTAACTCCACTGTCTTCAGCTAAAACTAAAGGACAACAAATGAATTAAAATTATGGCCTCATTTAAACTCATAAGTCATATTCAGTTTGTAAATGATTGCATACCTGAATTGCAGGAAATCAGGAAAGCCAGACTGATTATAAACCTGAACATATTAATGCTGTTGGCAGAATAAAAGAAGAGCACCACTGACTGCTACAGTATCTTACTGTACAGAGCTGTATAGTGTATCCTGTTAAGGTTTAACTGGAGGAAATGACATCACCATTATTTCAGCTGTTTTTGTCACATGCTGATTTTGAAATCTTCCTTTATTTTTAGTTTTTTTTTTTTAAACATGTGCCAAATCAAACATGCGGATGGTCCGCTGTGGCGACCCCTAATGGGAGAAGCCGAAAGATTTCAAGTTGATTTGTTTGTTTTTATTTATTAGCTGACTCTTGCCCTGAAGCATACATCTGAAATTAAAGTAAAGTAAAATGTTTCATTACATTTATTACATTTCAAGATTTCATTGTATTAAATGTATTATAGTACATACAGTGCCTTGCGAAAGTATTCGGCCCCCTTGAACTTTGCGACCT
>JAAIIK010000016.1:6546984-6559909 GCA_014706435.1 Silurus glanis | reverse complement strand
GACTTGACTTGACTTGACTTGACTTGACTTGACTTGACTTGACTTGAGATACTAGATGTTATGCATGGAATAATGTAATTAATGAATACTATGCTTTCAACATAAAAAGTAAATCCAGATATGTGTACTCTCATTACAATACAGTACTGGAGTTCATGGTTCAATGTAACTCTTGTTTCTTTTGTTAAACTATTTAAAAATAAATGAAAAAAAAAAAAAAAAAAAATTTCAGCTACATTTATTTTTGACCAAAGTATAAAATTAATGAAGTATTATTTTTCATATTATTATTATTATTATTATTATTATTATTATTATTATTAGTAGTAGTAGTAGTAGTAGTAGTAGTAGTAGTATCAGTAGTAGTAGTAGTAGTAGTAGTAATAATAATAATAATAATACTAGTATATTTAACCCCAGAAAACTGTGAGGAACAGTGATTCTGTATATTGACAAAATTACATACGAAATTACATATTGCACTTACTATATCACTGCTACTAATAAAAAAAAAATGTAGCAATATTTCTAAACTATTACATATTAAATAATCAAAATACAGTCCATTATTTTGTCATATAAATGTGTCATTTTTTTATTTAAGTAACTAAACCTAAACAGGAAGCTAATTTAGCAGAACATAAAATAACAAATCTACTAAAATTGTTCTTACTTATTTGCTGAAACCTAATTGCTGGACACCTGTGAATAAGGAAATATAAACAGCTGCATTTAGTCGATTATATCTACACTTGAATGAATTGAATACAAAATGTAAAAATTTTAATTGAATTAAAAAATCAACAGCACCATCTAGAGACCTAGAGACCATGCTGAGATCATTTTACGTCACATCCTTCACAAAGCTTACTCATTTTCATACAGGCTTTTGGCAGTAATAAAATTGTATTATTTTTGGCAAAAAATTAATGAGAAAAACATTATGCTTTTGCCTATTTATATTTAAACAAATATCTAATAGAATTAGTTGAAAATGTTTTGGAGCATCCACTATAAATGTCCTCATGCTTTATCTGTTGCTTAAAAAAGAAATATTTTATCTAATGCATTAATATTGTATGACCATACTGTATTATGTGAATTACAGTCAGAAGTTGTTGTAGAAAGCTAATAACATCTTTAGAGCAGATTTAAAAATTCAACCACAGTATGGAATGAATGATGAGTACAAAGGTTTTTGTAGCAGAGTGAGGGAGTTTGAAGCACTGTGCAGTACTTGCTGCACAGTAAAACACAGCAGTGTGTTCAGCTGCACTCAGTTTAAGAAGATGGAGTGTAGAGTGCTTTGCTCCATCTCCAGATACGTTAAAGTGACTTAAGGAAGGAGTTTCAACATTTGGACTTTTATAGCGTACATATGCAATAAGTTGCATGGAAGTATCATTAAGGCTTCGTCGATACCATTGTATCATATTAAGTGATGAAACACTGTGTTTGCACTGAAGTTCAGCATTTTCGCCCTGAAAACCCAGCAGGTCAGAAGGACTTTGATGAATGTCATAGTTTTGCGGCTGTCCTGAAAACAAATAAAAAAAACAAGTTAAGTGTAGCACCTTAATATTGTGTTGTACACTTTGTGTCCTAAATATTAACTTATCATCTTACCCAGTATTAAATGTAACACAGTCAGAATGATAACAATTTGTGTCCTCATCTTGAAGGAATTCTGCTCAGTAATGAACACGAGTTTAGTCTGTTACAGAAGCATGAAAAGATTGTTCAGTAAGAGGTTCAGTTTCCAGATGGGACTTTGATGAATGTCATAGTTTTGCTGCTTTCTTGGAAAATGAATTTAAAGCATAGTTAATTGTGGAGCTTTAATATTGTGTGGCATTTGCACCATGCAAATGTGTTTTTAACTTACCCAGTATTAAATGTATTATAGACAGAATGATAATGTGTGTCTTCATCTTCTGAGATTCTGAGGTGTAAATGACAAGTGTTGTAGAAATGGAATTCTTAGAGGAGCCCTGTAATGAAGAAAAGCGCCCCCAGGCTGTTGCAGAAACACGTACAGCTTGTTCACTGTGTGATGTTCTGCCCACATCACTGTTTGTATGCAAGCATGATTTTGTGGTCACCATTACATATCTGCCAATTTGGATTGCTTTTTGCATGTTGGAATATTATATATATATATATGTGTGTGTGTGTGTGTGTGTGTGTGTGTGTGTGTGTGTGTGTGTATTGTGGTGTGTGGGTTATTTTTTTATATACAACATACAGTAAATGTATAGTCTGTTTAATTAGTATGTGGGCAGTGGTTATAATCAGTAGAGGTATAACTAGTAAATTTTTATTGTATCTAATGTATTCTATTGTAAGAGTCACTTTATAAGGAACTCTTGTACATTAATAAATCACATGTTAGGAATGCATAAAAGCATACTATCATGTAAATACAGGTAAAGTAAACTGAATGTTTCAACCCAAAAACACAAAGTGCTCCATGTGGATAAAATGACTATGGCAAGTTAAAAATAACCACTCTTTACTAGTGTGCTGAACAGAAAAGCATTACTGAATGCTAAACATTTTAACATGCTGAATGCAGACCATTTAGGTGAATCAGCTGAATCAGTGAGCTCAGATGGGACTAGTTGTGAATATTTTGCTTTCTTTTGTCATGTAGACCTGGCAACCATGAATGACAAAGCTATTGCATGTTAAATATCAGTTACATACAAAGAGCAACAAAAGTAAACCATAAGAAAACTGCAAAAAGGTAAAAGATTGGAGATATGCGTTCATTGTTGATAACACAGCTGGTATTGTATACCACACAATATAGCTTACAGCAGCTGAAGTTTTTGTATACAGCAGTTGAAGTTTTTGTATCAGAGAGAGGCGACCTAGAGCACTGTGCCTCACTTGCCGTACAGTAATACACAGCGGTGTGTTCTGTTGCTCCCAATTTGATTAGATGAAGTGTTGAGTGTTTTTCACCATCTCCGGATATGTTAAAGTGATGCACAAAAGGACTCTCAACAACTCCTTTTCGGAAAAGTACATGTGCAATAAGTTTCATGGAGGAATCATTGAGGGGTCGTTTATACCATGATATCATAGAGAATGCTGAAACGCTGTGTTTGCAGTAAAGTTCAGCATTTTCTTCCGGAAAACTCAGCAGGTCAGAGGGACTTTGTTGAATGTCATAGTTTTGCTGCTGTCCTGAGCATAAAGCAAATACATGATTTCTAATACAGAATGTAGTCAGATTTTGAATATTTAGTTTATTACAGTAGGTAGCTTACTTACCCAGTACTAAATGTAGCACAGTCAGAATAAAAACAGCATGTACTTTCATCATTAATAGTTTCAGAGGTTAAAAAGTGGAACAGGCTGTAATACAAGTACTGTATATTATATAGCTATAGGTGAGCTATATGTTATTATTTGTTTCCCTAGTCTTTATAGTTACCCATTGTGGCATGGCAAAGTCCCACCCACAACACTCACTGTGCACCATGGTTTATATATAATATTATATTCCTATAAATTAAAATATGATTAGCCAGATGATTTTCTATAACAGCAGTTCTCAATGTTTAGGTTACGTTAATACATTCTTGTTTTTTATACACAATTTTGCATTATTATTGAATAATTCATTGCATTATTTTACAACACAAAGCAGGAATCTCAATCATCGATGTAGTTTGTGGTGATTGGAACAAAATATAATTATGAATATAAAATGAAAATATTTGTTTTATTGTTATAATATTTATATAATTGCTGATTGGCCCCATTTCAGCCCAGAGTATATTGAACTGAAGGGCATCGTTTGCCCCTGCGGCTCTTGTGAATAAAAGTAATTAGTTAACTCAAACTTGTAAAACAAAGCTTAAAAGCTTGTATGACAATTTTTATGATTTGAATAACTGCAGATTTTGGTTACCTTGGAAACAGTTTAGTGAATGTACCAGTATTAAAATCCAGATCATATTATTGGTTATTAATGTTTTGAATGTAATCCATTGAGAGCATGCAGTCTGTAGCTGATCTGGGATATAACATGTTGATATGAATGAATGTTCACAATTGTGTGATTTTAAATGCGATAGTAACAAATTAAGTTTTTCCGGTGTCTTGTCATCTAAGTTATTGCCCATACCTTTTTACATATGCGTGATAGGAACAGAAATAATTTACATTACTGAAGTAGAAGAGCTCCATCTAGCTCAGTGGATGGTGAATTGTTCTAAATGTTTGTGTCCAATTGTGTGGAATTCTCAGATTGCTTTTTTATACAGTACACTTCTATTTACTAGTGTTTATAATTGTATTCAAGAAAGCACATTGAGCAGGTTGTCATATAGTGAACATTGTAGTGTAGACATATTGAATGTATTTAAAAGTTCTGATTTTAAACATTCAACAAAAAGATAAAAAAAAATGTATTTTTTTTGTAAAGTGTGTGTATGATCATGTATCTCACAATATTTCTGATAATCATGCTGGCACCTTTTCAAAACTCTTATGCAGGTGTGATAGAACTGTTGAATAAACTGCCAGGGAAAGTTTTTGTGCAAAGCTGAGATGTTTTGTATCACTGTGAGCACTGGCAGCACAGAAATACACTGTACTGTCATCTGATGAAAGCTCCTTAATAACAAGAGTGCAATTCTTATTCGCATCTCCGTTCATTTCAATTTTCTCTGTAAAATTAGTCTCTACATAGTCTTTTTTATTCCAGAGTTACCCCATTAACTCCAGAGTGTGGTTTGCAATGTTTTTATACCATAATATGATGTTGTAATTATTTAGGCTGTGCAGACACACAAGCTCCACTAAATCTCCTTTGGATTTAATCAGATCAGAAGGACTCTGCTGGACATTGCTGCTGAGGACAGGATCTACGACAAGAGAAACGGTGAATAACATTACAGTATAAATTTGAGATAGCATTGTCAAACCTATATTTTGTCAAGTTTTAAATAAATACCAGTGATCCAGAGCAGAGCGGAAAGAAAGCAGAGTTGAACTTGGATCATGTTGCCTTTTAGGTCACAGTGAAGCCTTTGAATTACAACCAGCTTCCTCATGTGTTTAAAAAAGCATCATTGTTTAAATGAAATTCTTTAAATGAGGTAGTTTTTAGATGAAGCATGAGCTCCCTCTTGTGAGCTTCAGGCCAACAACAACACTGACACATACCCAATCAACTGCCTCCCAGATTTACAGATTAGACAATTTGCATGTGCATTAACCCTAAATTACTGTAAAGCAGGTCTGGTGTCAATATATGAGTTTGTGCTTGAAATGGCCTGGAGTACTATCGGGTTGTAGTACTGTCTTGTTATAAGCTTTGAATCTATCTTAACTAATAAATAAATGAAAGATTATAGAGATTAAATAGATCGTTGAAAACACACCAATGTGTTTTATTCCACATATAACACAGCATTTCCCCTAATTTATTTCAATAGTTTTTTTTATTTTTTTTATTTACCAATTAATTTGTGCTACATTGTGATTTTCCTACATTTTGACAGCTTTAAACAGTCATTTCCTAACCACTTTTTTTCTCTTTTAAGGTTATTATCACAGAAAAGAGATGGGATTGAGAACATAAAAGAACATAATAATAAAAAAACCTGATTAGAGACATCGTTTTGAATATTACAAAGCTCTGACACTGGAGACTCCTTCTAAAATACCAAATTAATATAGCTGCTAAAAAAAATTCTAATATTTTCATCAATAATTCAACATTTCTTTTTCATCTTCTTTTGGCTTCTCCAAATAGGGGTCACCACAGTGGATTATCCGTCTTCATACTACTCTGTCCTCTACATCTGCCTTTTTCACACCAACTACCTGCATGTCTTCCCTCACCACATCCATAAACCTCCTCCTTGGTCTTCCTCTTTTCCTCCTTCCTGGCGGCTCCATCCTCAGCATTATCCTACCGATATAACCCATGTCCCTCCTCTGCACATTTCCAAACCATATCAATCTCGCCTCCCTCACCTTGTCTCCAAAACGTCCTACACGCTAAATGGCACATTTTATTTAATTATTATGTTTAGTATAGTTGCTATTGTAGAAAAAGCCGGCAACAGATTCAAACATTTAACAGAGCTGTCCAACAAAGTACATACTGAAACACAACTGTCAAATGTTGTGAGCAAAAGACAGCTGTGTTTTAAAACAGATAACATCAGCTTTAGTGGTTTGTACAGTTTAGAAGAAAGAATGGTTAGAATCGGTAATTCGTTTTTGTAATATAGTGAGAAAGCCTCGCACCGCTGTGTAGTACGCGACACAAAAATAAACTCCTTCACTCTTTGGTAAAAGATTGGTCACTTCTAAAGAGCCATATCCATCGAATGCGTCTCCACTGATTTTGATTGTGTCTGTAAAATCGGTCTCTGGATTGGAATTGGTGGATATCATATATCCCAATAAGATTAATTCTTTATCCTTGGTTGTTTTGTACCACATTAAACGATCATACGTTTCAATATTATGGGAGCATTTAATCTCGGCAGATTCTCCCTGATTCTTGATGAGTTCTTGAGGTGTTTGCTGAACAACCATCCCATTTGTAAGACCTGTGAAGAAAGATGCTTTTTTTAAGAGAAAGAAGTAATATTAAACTTATATGTGTCACAGAACAATGTTATTACCTGTCAGCAAAAGTAACAAACTGATTAACCTGAGGGTAAATCCGGACATGGTGCTGTGAGCTGGTATGTAAAAGTGATATGATCTGCCCAGTCAGATCTCATGCCAGTCAGAATCTTGTAAAAAAGAAAAAAAAAAAACATGTGGGGCCACACTGCCCTCTTCAGATCACAAACCCAGAGGAAAAAACCCATCTATTACAATTGCATCCTATTTTCATATATTGGGGTATCAAAAACATTTTAATACATTTTTATTCTACACTTCCTGAATTTCTCATATTTAGTTAGCATTATATATTAATACAAGCTTATCATAAGTTGGAGAGACAACTCCCTGTTTGTTTACATACAGTATCTGACAAAAGTGAGTACACCCCTCACATTTCAGCAACCCTTTTAGTATCTTCTCAAGGGACAATACTATAGAATTGAAACTTGGATTTATTTTAGAGTAGTCAATTTGCAGTGCAGCTTGTATAGCAGTATAGATTTATTGTCCTCTGAAAATAACTCAACATACAGCCATTATTGTCAAAAAAAACTGGCAACAAAAGTGAGTACACCCAAAGTGGACATGTCAAAACTGTGTCCAAAGTGTCAATATTTTGTGTGAGCACCATTGCTATATAGCACTGCCTTAATCCTCCTGGGTAGTGAATTCACCAGAGCTGCACAGGTTGTTGCTGGGATCCTCTTCCATTTCTCCATAATGACATCACAGAGCTGCTGGATGTTGGACACATGGCACTTCTTCACCTTTCACTAGAGGATGCCCCACAGATGCTCAATATGGTTCAGGTCTGGAGACATACTTGGCCACTCCATCACCTTCACCTTCAGCTTCCTCAGAAAGACAGTTGCCATCATGGAGGTGTGTTTGGGGTCGTGCCGTTTTCAGCCCTTCAGCCAATTTCCTGTCTGAAAACATTTATTAGGTAAAAAATTTAAACTCGTTTTGTATTAATAATAGGGCTGTCAAAATTAATGTTACTGCAAATGCATTTTAATGGCACTTATTTTATTAACACACGATTATGCTGCACGCATTTCTGTTAACATTTATATTAAAAATATAAATAAAGAAATAAAGAAATTAACTAATAAATACATACAAAAGTGGTGAAAATAAAACACAACACACATTTATTCATGATGTCCTATCTTTAATCAGATAAAAAAAAAAATATATATATATATATATATATATATATATATATATATATATATATAATTTTTTAACATTAAACATTTGTTTTACTGATGCGCCTAGTCTCAAATCAAGCACCAAAATCGGCCATGATGCACACACTCGGAAATAAACCCTCTTGGGGCGAAAAACGCGCTGGCGCATTTTGTTTAATTTTTTCCTCATAACGCTGAAACAAACTTAAATTACTGTCTTTTTTGATCGTACAGATAAGAGCAAAACATCAGTCAAATCTGTAAGGGGTGTACATATATTCTTTGCACTTATAATAAAAACAAAATGCAGTGCATTTGTAAAATAAAGAAAACACAGAGGCTGCGCTCTCTGCCGTCTCTGTCTCCTCTATTTACAGACACATGTATAAAGCTAATTTAATCTCAGTGAGTATTTGCCTCACTGACATAATACATATATGTATAGAAAGCTTGACATGTCTACTTTTAAATAAACATCAAAAACAAATATTCTCTGATAATGTAATCTGTATGAAAGTTAGAAGAGGTACAGTTTCACCAGTTCATTAACATGTCGAAACATAGCAAAAGTTGGTGTCCTGATGAGTTACATAATTTTAAACAACATAATTGCTTTTTTTTTTTTTTTTTTTTTTTTAATTTACATAAAAACATTTAAAAGAGTATTCCTTTAAGGTACTTTTAGAACAGATAAAATGTGCATGTGCATGACAATCAAGAGATGAATCACAATTAAATATTTGAATCTATTGACAGTCCTAATTATTTTACTTATATAATGTTAGGTCCAGTTCCCAGCGTGACACTAAAACGGGTAGTAGTAATGGTTACTTTTAACTTAAGTACATGTCAGAGCCCAAACTTCTTTACTTCAACTTGAGAAAAAAGTATAGTCAGTACTTCAACTTTAATCAGTCTTTTAAAACTTGAGTATCTGTACCTCTTCTTAAGTGAAGGATGTCTGTACTTTTGCAACCTCTGACACCATCTGATCCAAACAAGTTTATCTTAGAGTCATCAGACCACAGGACATTCCAGTAATTTATGCTCTTAGACAGGTTGCCTTTAGCAAACTGTTTGCAAGCTTTCTTGTGAGGCAGCTTCAGAAGAGGCTTGCTTCTGGGATTACGGCCATGCAAAATGATTTGTGGCAGTGTTACGGTGTATGCTCTGAGCACTGACAAGTGGACTCTTCCTCAGCTTCTGCACCTGATCTAAAGCATGAGGACTCTACTTATTTGATGGACCCTTGCAAGGTCTGTTTCAAGTGGAACCTATTTTGGAAAACATCTGTATGACTCTGGCCACTGTACCTTAACTCAATTTCAGTGTGTTACCAATCTTCATATAGCCTAGGCCATCTTTGTAGAAAGCAACAAGTTTTATTTCTATAGTATTGTACCTTGAGAAGATTTACTAAAATGGTTGCTGAAATGTGAGGAGTGTACTTACTTTTGTGAGATACTATAGATTTGGTGATAATTGTTTGTGTAAATGATCATAATCAAATAGCACGGAGGCATTTGGGAAACCCTGTACATTCTGATGAGCTTGTAAAAAATGTAAAAAAAAAAAAAGTGAATGCTAAAGTGTATTTTTAGACAAAATTATAGATGGTGTCTAGATGCTGCACTGAAATGGATTTTGGGGTCCAAAGCTGCTAATATTTTCATTTCCTGACAGGATAATTATATTTCCGAACTCAGTTTCTAAATGAAAACTCTGAAGTTTCTTTATGTATTGTGTGCAGGTCATAAGGAATCTGGAAAAATAAATTACTGACAAGTTAAGTCAAGTAGGCATTTATTATTATTCCACCTGTATGTAGTAGAGATCTCATATCTCCAATATCACCCCCAATAAGACAGTAGACACAATGACACTGTAGTACCAACATGTATAGTAGATTGTAAAAGTGTAAATTAATTGTCCATATGATAATAAATACTGTACATGTAAGCACTGACAAATTTTGCATGATCCTCAATACATATTGCTCATGCTCCTTCCTTAGTTCCTGCTTTTAGTTGCTGTCTGTACTCTGAATTAAAATTTAGCATTTTCTCCTTGGGTTACTTTCTGATTGTCCGGTTTTCTGCCTCCACTTCAAAACCATGCAGGCTGGTGAATTAGCAACTCTCACCTGCCCCAATGTGTGACTGAATTTGTTAATGTGTGTATTCATGGAGCCTTGTAATGTTCCATTTAGTATAGGGTCAGAATCCACAATGACCAAACTATGAAATAAATGTTGAGCAATGAATCAAATAGTTATTCACATTTTACTTTTTTTTATTAGAAAAATATAATTAAGACATGCATGTTAGATCACATATTTAGGACATTGTTGTAGGCCATGAGAAAACGTTGAATGAAATGCAAAATATTAGTAAAAAATATTAACCATAACGCTGAGCATCGTCATGCAGTTTATTGGCAATAACTCAATCCCAGCACTTATCTCCAGGTGTTCTGGTTTGGGGGTAATGTAGATCAGATGAAGGTATTTGTAGTGAATTGAGCTAATATAGAGCACTGTGTAATAAGCTGCACAGAAATACACAGCACTGTCGTTCACTGAAACATTGTTTATGGTCAAAGTGGCATTGTTTCTCCCATCACCCTTCAGCTTGATCTTCATTTTAAAATCTGCCTCCGGATTTGGAGCATTATTTAAAAGGTACCCCATTAATGTAAATCCTGTGTCCTGGCTGTGTTTGTACCACAGTATGCGATCATAGTATTGTTTAGTGTGCGCACATTCGATCTCAGCAATTTTATCTTTCATTTTTATGAGATCAGAAGGATCCTGGATGACACTACAAACACCAGAACCTGTGGAAAGAAAAATAGCATTCAAGATTAAACTCGAAAAAAAAAATAAAAAATTAATAAAAAATTAATAAAAAATTAATAAAAAATTTCTTTCTAGGATATATATATGATTTTATACATTGCATAAATTCACCTGTGAAATACAACAGTATGGCAGTAATTAGAGCGTTAACCATGTTGAGTCTTTCTGCCGTGTGTTTGTGTGTATGTAGTGCTGCTCTAAATCAAACTAAGAATAAATTGACGTGTAATGCCTTTTTTTTGTTTGTTTAGAAAATTATCCCTTTTCTTGCCCTATCAGATAGTTCATCAGATGTATAACTATCTTACTGTGACATTTCTAATGAAAGAGCGCCCTCTAGCAGATTGCATCTTGTACAGTATGGTATTATTTTCCCTCGATATAAATGCTGGTGTTAATGTAAATGTAATCTTTATTTTTATTTTTATTTATCATATTGAATTATATACAGTATTCATGTACTGTAATGTTAATACTTGTTTGGAGATTCAAGCTCAACCCCTTTTCATCTTCAGGACTTCTGAAAGATTTATAAACTTCAAAAATATATACAATGCATTCTGAAAGTATTCAGACACCCCTTTTTTCAATTTTATTATGCTGCTGCCCCATAACAAAGTCGTTCAAATAGATTTTTCCCCCTCATTCATCTACACTCAGTTCCCCATAATGTTAAAGTAAAAACAGAATTCTAGAAATTCTGTCTGTCTGTTTGTTTGGTTTTTTTAATTAAAAAATCTTGAAATATCACATGTACATAAGTATCCAGACACCAAGCCGCACACTCCGGTGCCTCCCAATTCTCCTGATCTTTGCTGAGATGTTTCTACACTTTAACTGAGTCTACCTGTGGAAAATCTTTTTTAAGAAGCGTCACTGGATTAGTTTTGCTCTATAATGAATGCATTTATCTGTGATCATGGTATACAATGGTATAAATTTGTTGTGTCATACTGCCCCCTCTAGGTGTTTCCATTAACTCCTAAGAGTTTTTGTACAGATCTACCCTCTTTCTATATCACTGTGTTCTCTCACGGCACAGAAATACACTGCGCTGTCATTATAATTCACATCATTCACTGTGAAAGAACCGCTCTCAGGAACTGCTTTTTTAGCTGAATATTTATCATTGTTGTTGAATTTCCCAAAGTCAGGACTGCTATAGCTAGTAGTGTACACTATGAGCTCCATACTCTCTCCATTATACTGACGATACCAGTACATTTCTCTGTAAGCTGCACCCTTGGTGTGTGAGCAGTTCAATGTGGCTGATTTGCCCATTTGGGCCCAGAGAATAACAGGCTGATGGACATCATTTGCCCCTGCAGCTCCTGTGAATAAATAGTAGATAAAATGTCAATTTCACATATGTGAACTGGCAGTTTATTTTATATTTTGAAACTTAATCATATAAAATACAACATTTGTGGTATCATGGTTATTGTGTCGCTTTGTTGTATTACAGAGGCAAACAGCAGATATTATAATTACCTTGAATCAAATAAAGTGCCTGAAATACTGTTATAATCTTGATCATGTCTCTTGAAAGTAAGACTACAGACTGAATCAAGTCTGTGCAAGATTAAACCTGTGTCAGTGATGTAGGATGTGACACTCCATAACTCCACCCATTTTTACATGTGTAAAATGTGATATTTAAAATAAGATGATATAAACCTTTATTCATCCTACAGTGGTGACATTTCTAAGACTGTTAGAAATGTAGACTGTTTGCATTAAATATAATTAGTCAGTATAGTGATAAAAACTGAAGTGAATATAATTTGTGCAAGTGTTCCCACTCTGTGTTCTGCTCACTTCTTTGCAGGTGTGTTCTTACCTGCAGATGAGATGATCACCATGATGCACTATGAAAAGAAAATAAAGAGGCAGGACACGGGTGTGTAAAGTCAGCTGTTTACTTGGTTTTGGGAAAACCAGAATCAGAATCATTACAAGTACAAAGCATAAGTCAGAATACTAGCATGCAGGAATGCAAGCGACAATCCATGATTGCAAATCAGACAAACAGTAAAGGGGCTAGTTTTATTTTTGTTTTGTTTTTTGTTTTGTGGTAAAATTGGAAGTGCAGCAATATAATTAAATTGCTAACATTAAGCAGGGTATAAATATATTTCTTTTTTCATATACAGTATCTCAGCTTCCTAACATTGCCTGCTTCTGTGTGTGTGTGTGTGTGTGTGTGTGTGTGTGTGTGTGTGTGTGTGTG
>JAAIIK010000016.1:6531787-6544379 GCA_014706435.1 Silurus glanis | reverse complement strand
ATCACTCATTGAAGTGACAAGATTGAGGTACACAAATAATTTTTTATGAGTTATTGACTGTTTATATTCTGTTTATAGATTTGCTTTGATGTCATGAAGATGTTGGCCATAAGATACTATAACTCTTGGTTCATTCAAAAAAACTTTTTTAAAAGTAAATGTTGTTATCATAATGTGCCATTGCTCAGTTCAGTGACATCACATTGTAATAAATGCAAATACCTGCTATCTAACATTTTTATATGGTTTGATGGCACGTATAGTATTAATTTTCCGCTAACAGCTCCAGATGTTCTGGTTTGGGGGTAACGAATATATGGATTAGTGTTTATGGACACGAATTTCCCTCTATTTTTTATTTCACTTAATCAATGCTCAGATCCTTATTCAATCAGACAGAAATTCCAAGGGTAATTTTCTTTAGCTATGTTTATCAGAAAATAAGACTGAAAATATATGGTTAGGGTTAGACTTTAATAAATGTGTGTGTCTCTAATTAACGCAGTCTCCTTAATTAACCAGGAGAATATATTTACTGTATTTGAAGGAACCAATGACGGTTTATAATTGCAAATAGCTTACAGAATATAAAGCAATAAAAACAAGGATAAAATCTCCTTCTTAAATGTTGAGTAATATTGCTTACAGTTTTTCTCAACTGCTTTCAGTCATTTCTCAGATCAGAATTGAAGTTTTCAGATCTCAAAGTGCATTTCTCAAAACAACACGTACAAACTGCACAACATAGTGGACAACCGGAAAATACGCGTCACCTGCTCAAAATGCTTTGTCTATCGTGCAAAAGCTTTTTTCATCAATTATTGTGTCAGAGGCAGCAGAATCCCATGTCATTTTTTCAACAATGTGAACGTGACAGGCAAAATTATTAGTCATGTTGTCAGTAGTCCCTCCGGTAAAAAAATAAGTTACTTTTGCAAACCATTGTGCATCAACCAGGTGTTACAGTAATTTACATGGTATGAATAGATAATTTTTCTGATTGATTCCATCTAACCTCAGTTAACCAATCAACATCGACCCACGTAACAGTATATGGAAGAATCGAAACAAAAGATCAGACTGTATTCACATTTTTACTGTACTGTCAATAGTGGTACTTACATACAGAAAACAAAGGAAACTACACATAGGCTATTTACCAACAAATGAAAACCTGAAAAAGACAAAGTGGGAAAAACTATACATGTACAGAAGGTAAAGGTGAAATTATATGGCAGTTTTCCTATGCGTCATGTCGGTCCTCTCTGTTGGGCCACAGATTCTCATCCACATCACAACATATATTTTCCCTTGCTATGCATGGTGGAAAGAATCTTCTTGAGTGCCTAATCCAGCCTCTGCATGCATCTGCTGAGATGTCCTCACATGCTGCATCCATGGCAGCCAGCAGTGTCATCCGTGTATGTGGCTGATGATCATAAACCTTCCACCTCCAAGCCGAGAAAAACTCTTCAATTGGGTTCAGGAACGGGGAGTAGGGTGGAAGGAATTCAATCAGCATCCTGCGGCGGTGGACAAACCACTGCCTGATGTTGTCAGAGTGATGGAAACTGACATTGTCACAAATTACTACATACTTTGGTAGATCACCTCGATTGAGGTCCCTCTCATCTTCAGGAATGACATTTCTATAGAGATTGTCTAAGAATGTAAGGAGATGCTGTGTGTTGTACGGTCCCATAATAGGAATATGAGCTAGCACACCTTGGTCTGAAATAGCAGCACACATAGTGATGTTTCCTCCACGTTGGCCTGGGACATCAACAGTAGCTCTCTGGCCGATTAGATTTCTACCACGCCTTCTGCCTTTGGCCAGGTTGAAGCCAGCCTCATCCAAGTATATGAAGTTGTGAGGTGGTTCTCTTGATTCCATTTCCATTATGCGCTATATACCAGAAAAAACACAGTGTGCATAAATTACTGTATTTGTCTTCATTGTTTACAGCTACATCAAATGTAAAGATCTATGAAGTTCCACCAATATCAAATGTGTAGAAGTTACTCTTACAGTATAGTGGGTATACAACATACCTGTACAAACTGGAGTCGTAGCTCTTTCACTCTGTCAGCATTTCTTTCAAAGGGTACATTGTACAGCTGCTTCATGGTGATTACATGTCTTTTCAAGACCCTGTCTATAGTTGAAATGCTCACAGATTGTATATTTTCAAAGATACTGTTGTCTTCAACAATAGCACTTTGTATCTCCCTTAGTCTTATGGCATTGTTAGACATAACCATGTTGCAAATTGCTTCCTCCTGCTGAGGTGTGAAAAGGGGCCCTCTGCCACCCCTGCGAGGTTGTCTTGCAGTCCTACATGAGAAAACATATTGTAAATTATAGAAGTATAAGGATCACAGGATTTTGATTCATACAGTAAATAACTAAGAATACTGTATGCATGGAAAACCTAAGGTGTGTTACAGTATACGTAACAGTAAGTCTACAGTATTACTTTACTATACAGTATATTACATACCTGTTCTCTCTACGAAATGTTTGAATTATTGATGACACAGTTGTTCTTCCAACATTTGGCTGCACCCTTCGACCAGCCTCTTCCATTGTAAGGCCATGATTGATAACGTGATCCAGTAGTGTGGCCCTGATTTCATCTGGAATCGCTGTGTATCTTTGGCATCTTATACCCCTTCCTCTTCTGTGTCTCTGTACTCTTCCACCACGCAGTCTTAATCCTCTTCTTCTTCCTTCAGCTTCCATTATCAGAAAGGGGAACACTTGTGTTGTGCACTGTATATATATGTGACCCTGCCAAATCAGTCTTCATGAGTTGCACCTCTGAGCTATTTCACAGAACTGGTTGATCATTGGTTAGTCTAGAGTTGCACATGTTTCTCTTTGTTAACGAAGGTGAAGACTCACCTGAGAGCAATTTGTCAATTCTGGACATATTTCTTAGCAAACATGTACTCACAATTTGTAGAAATCTGTACAGACATACAATTCTGAGAACATGTTCACTCATTTTGATAGTACAGACTTCCAACCTGAGAAAAAGACTAATTGGTTTGGTGGTTGTGACATTTTAGCTGAGAACCAGGACAAGTTATTTTGCACAGCAGGACAAAAGCAACAAGAATTGTCAAAAGCAGCTGACAGATGTACAGAACCATTAGCATGTTGTCCAAAAGCAATTGCAAATTGATGAAAACAACAAGACATTGCTGATATGATGTGAAGAACTGACAACAGGTTCTGACGGTGGGACGAGTAGTTTTGAGAAATGCAGTTCTGTTGTGAGAAATGACTGAAAGCAGTTGAGAAAAACTGTAAAGATGAAAAAAACAACAAGAAAAAAATTAATTCATCATCTGTGGTATCCAGTGGCAGAAAGAAAACAGAGGCAACAAAAATACTTCCTATTGAAATATATTACTTAGAAAGTCATCCTCAGTGACACGAAACAGAGGAAAATTCATGTCTATAAACACGAATCAATAGATTACATTTTGCGACTATGTCTATGAGACTGGGCTGATTACTGAAAGGCTGCGCATATGTTGCAGGCCAGTCCAGAGACCATTAATCAAGATGTCAGACATCAGTGCTCATGTGTGCATGGAACAGCGTGTGGTGATAAAGTTTCCTGTGAACGAAGGTTGTAAAAACTGTGGGAAGACTGTACGGTGATGAGACGCTCAGCCGCAGTAAGACATTTGAATGGTGTAACCGCCGAATGATGACTGCCGAATGATGGCCGCCGACCCAGAAGCGCGTGCCGCGGACCCGGAAGATCCTGACACCCGCTCGTGGTGGTTCCCAGCCCACAGCAATCCTTTCCGTGAATCTTCAGCATGTGGAACACCTGATTGTAGATAATTGAAGAGTTCCACAAAGGTCAACATTTCAGCTCTGCAAAGTAAAGCAGGCGGTCCTAGGATGCAGCACTGTTTCTAGGTATGGGCAAATTAGTCGGTCGCCTAGGGCACAACCAGCTCGGTGGCGCCCCAGTGAGCACCCCCCTGACCCACTGCTGCCCTTGCCCCTTAAATACCTTGTTATATGTTTAAATGTTTTGAATTCAGTCAATTTAGCAATGATTGTTAAATGTGTTTAACCTTTTTGATGAAAGGCGGTAAATTAATTGTATGGTGTGGGAATGGAGTATTGTGGTGTGAGGGCAAATCCATGCGGCGGGGCTAGAAACGGCCCTGTTGGGATAGTTCAGGCATACGGCCAATGTTATAGAAGCTAATCAAATGCTGCACAACAAAAAAATAGACATAATAAAAGATTTCCGTGTAAAGTCATACAATTTGCTGGGGTAATTGTGAGAGGCTGCAGACCTGTAATACAGCCCTCAGGACCTTCAGGTGTCTGACACACTTGATTGAATTCTGGACCTGTATCTGATCATGATTTGCATCCTTGCTGTTTGAGCATTTTATAGCAGCTCCATGTGTTTTGGTTTGGGTGTAATGTGGATCAGATGAAGGATTTTGTAGTGAAGTTATTACAGCACTGTGTGATAAGCTGCACAGAAATACACAGCATTGAAACAGTAGTTCCCATAACCATTCAGTTTGATTTTGGTTTTAAATTCTGCCTCAGGCTTTGGAAAAGCATTTAAAAGGTATCCCATGTATGTATTTAACACACTCCAAAATCTAACGGAACAGCTTCCCAAAAGAGTGGAAGGAATTATAAGAGCGAATTGGGACTAAATGTGGAATGCAATGCTCAAAAACACATAACATACATATGACCAGGTGACCCAATACTTTTGCCAATATACCAGTATATCTACAGGTGAAATCCAAAAAAACCTGGTAGAAATTCTACACAAAAACAGGGAGCCAATCCTTCTCCACATAAACACTATCCTGAACTTGGACATGTGAGGTAAACTGAACCATACACATTCATATTATAGCTAAGCTTTTAATGTGAAATAGTATTCAAATCCAATCCAGGTATAAGTCATATATAAAAAACTCTCAAATATGTACTTTTATTTATTACTAGTAATCTAGAGTTCTAGAATAATCTAGAGTATTCAGGTCATATTATCTACTCAGTATATATTAATAATAAAATGTTCATTTGTTTTACATTTTTGTTTGCTTGTTTTCCCTGTGCATATACATGTGCAATCATGTATCAATAAAATAAAACGTGAGAAATATTATATTCCAAACAGCATGGATATGACTTCTAATATGAATGAAATTAGATCACATGCAAACAAGTCTTCACCTTGTGTCTTTTCATGGTTTACCAACATTATCTCGAATACAGTCCACAGTTCCAGGTGTTCTAGTTTGGATCAGATAAACATTTTTGTAGTGAAGTGAGCTGATCTACAGTACTGTGTAGTAAGCTGCACAGAAATACACAGCACTGTCGTTCACTGAAACACTTTTAATGGTCAAAGAGCCGTTCTTTTTGCCATCACCACTCAAAGTGATTTTTGTTTCGAATTCTGTCTCTGTCCGTGGAATAAAGGTGTTTAGATAACCGATGTATTGAAATCCTGTGTCCTGGTTGTGTTTGTACCACAGGATGCGGTCATAGTTTTTTACACTATGCTCACATATCATCTCAACAAACTCCTCTTTATACTTTATGAGGTCTGGAGGATTTTGGAATACAGAACAAACAGCAGAGCCTGTGCAGAGATAAAGAGAGCAGGAAATATTATATCAAATAGAAAATCAATCTTGACATTGTTAGTTATAGCTATTGATTGTTTAGAATATATTAGGCTTACCTGCAAGACTTAATAGTGTGGCAGAAATGGTGATGAGAACAGTACACATGCTGGCTCTTTGCTGTGTGTGAGACCTTGTTCTGCATTAGACTAATAGGAGGTAAAACTGTGTTGCTTGTCCTTTTCATTGCTGTGCCAGTAATATTGCTGACTTGCCATTTCTTATCAATGGGCGCCCTCTAGTGCAAACTTTCTATAAATAAGCAAACAAATAAACAAATGCATACTCAACAAATAAATAGTCATTAAAAAGAAATTAAAATCCAGCTTAAGACATTTTTATTAAAATATTAGTATTTATTTCAGATTGGCAAATGTGGCAAAAGATTGGCAAAAGTGTAAGCGTATTTTATTTAAAAATAAATCTTTTAATAAATTGCATATCCTCCAGATGTCTGAAACCCCCCAAATTGGCCTGTTCTGATAGCCATGGCTCCAGTGGACTATATGATGTACCATATAGTAAAATTGTGACATTCAGTGAACTCTGTTTCCTGGAACACCCAATGGCATACAAAAAAAGCCCCAATGAACTACACCATCTCAAAACATTCACCCTAACACGTTAATAGTCACTTGAGTTCGAACCATGCACATCAGTCTTAAATCAGTACCATATATTGGACCGTTTCAAGCTGTTCTGGGTATAGAAACTTTAGATACCCTTTTATAGAATAACCTGGTTTGTATTTTTCACTGTTTTAGCCTTGTTTGGAAGCTTATTTATGAAAATCAGACTCATCTGCAACAGGGCTGGCAGTAGCAGTTATGTCATGCCCACCCAATCAAAGTTTAGCCAATAAAAAAAACCCAGGGGCTACAGCTAATTTCAGTTTACCCTCCACAAGCCCTGCTTCTCCTCAGTCCTCAAAAAGTGTCCCAAAGCACATTCGGGAGACCTGGGAATTGGTGCCTTCAGCATTATGTAAGAGTTCCTTCTTCACACAGTCAAGAATCCTAACACCCTATCGTCACACCATGTCAAATAAAAGAAAGAGGAATTTAGTGATTTTGGTCCATATGAAATCTCTAAAAAATACTTTAGACATGGATGAATTTGTAAGGGTTTTTGTCAAGGGAAAAAGGAGACTAATGCTGTAGATAGCTGGATGGATGGATAGAACAATAGCTAGACAGAAAAAAGGGGAAATATAACTGATAAACAATACAAATAAAGTGTCAGGTTGTTTTTGGTTATAAAATAATAAATTGAGGTAAAGAAAAAAAATCTTAAAAAAAGGAAAATGTTCTATAAAAGAGAAAAAAAGAAACTTTTTTTATATAATGTTCTGATTGTGTAAAGAAAGTTTAAAATAGGCTTGATAAGTTGAGTTTGAATAAAAGTTTAATTGAAAACTAATCTGATCCAATAAAAACAAGTAGCATTTAAAGTTAAAATACAGTCAAGGTTTTAAGTTTTTGAAGTAACATTACCAATGTTGATATATTTTAAATTTGATTTTTTTCTAATTTTATTAATATAAGTTATTGGGAAAACTGGAATTGGTGTTGGGGCCACTACCATTGATTGCCCACCTATTACTTGTACCAGCCCACCGTAAAAGAATAGGCTAGAACTGGCTCTGAGCTGCAATTGCATCTGTCTTGGCTTTTTACTCTTTGACTAAAATGCTACCTCAGAGATGCTAATGGGTAAACACTCAATTTAATGTAATAATGATTTTTGGTTAAGAAAAATGCAAGAAAGCCAAAAAAAAAAATGCATTTCCAAGGGCAATTGCAGGACTTCTAAGAAATCTAAAGTATTTAATGTGAAAAACCGCATAAATAAATAGTAATACATGTTTTGTCTCTTAGTAACAGTGACTGAATGCAGGTGTGCAGAATCTGATTAGTGTTTTTGACCACATTAAACTAGTTTATCAAACAATGTTTTTGTAAAGAAGATGAAGAATAGTGAGACACTGTGTAAATGCTGCACAGAAATATTTTGCACTGTCATTAAATGTTGGGGATTTAATGGTCAGTGTGCTTTTACTGTCTCCATTCCCTGTCAAAGTCATCTGATTGTTAAATTCAGGCTCCAGTTGAGATTCTGTAAGGAAATTGTATCCTATGAACTGGTAATCTCTGTCTCCGGATTGTTTGTACCACAGAATGCGATCGTAGCCTAAAATCTGGTGCGAGCACTGGAGCGGTGCAGATTCCCCATGCTTCCTGAACAGATCAGGGGGAGTTTGAAAAACGTCTTTACTAGCAGCAAAAGCTGTGTGAGAAAAGACAGAAATACCTGCAGAATTAATCAAGCTTTCACGTGGCATAATGTATTATTGCAATATTTCTAACAAAATATATATATATATATATATATATATATATATATATATATATATATAAAAAAATACCTGTTGACCAGATGAAAGACTGAATGGTGGTTATGAGAGTAAATATACACAGGGATTTACTCATGGTTAGATCAGTTCGACAGAAGCAGTAACATAACCATTATGATTAAAGATCAAATAGTATACTGTCTTGAGAACGCAATTAAGTATGATGTCACAGTTGGGACACAACATTGCCACCTTTTGGTGGTATCCAAGCTGGTGTTGGATCTATGATGATCGCAAATGTTGAGCTATTTTATGAGTTGCTCAGTAGCTTCTGGTTCCATAATCTCTAATGACTTTATAAGAGTGTAGAAAGGACATTACTCATAATCTTGCATTCCAGTGCTCATGTTAGTTCTCACTCAAAAAAAAAAAAAAAGACTTTTGAAGAATCCTGTATCAGGCTCGAATCATACAAAATTCCTAGTAAATAGTACATTTCTTTCATTTAAACATTTGATATGTTTTCTAGGTTCTGTTGTGAATAAAATATGGGTTAATGAAATTTGCAAATATGCAAAAAAAAAAAAAAATGTTTATTTTATTCGTTCCAACCATTTCGGAATTAGGGTTGTGATACACTGGCCACATACTGCATATATGTATTTATTAAAGATAATAAACTTTTCCTACTGTTACACAATAATAAGTATTTTATTGTATTGTATTGTATTGTATTGTATTGTATTGTATTGTATGTTAAAAGGCTTCATATTCGTTGTGTTATACTGCCCCCTTTGGTTTGTTTACTTCATCTCTTGACTAAGACCCACTGATTTTTTTTACAGCTCTGCCTTGGTTATAACACTGTGTTGACTTACAGCACAGAAATACACATCATTGTCAGTTTCATCCATATTGTTCACTGTGAAAGAGTCGCTCTCAGGGCCTTTTTTAATGGCTGAGAATTTGCTTTAGTTGAACTTTCCGAAGTCTCCAGTGCCATAGCTTGTAGTGTACACAATGAGCTCAATACTCTCTCCATAATACTGACACTACCAGTACATCATAAGCTGCACCCTTAGTGTGTGAGCAGTTTATTGTGGCTAATTGGCCCATTTTAGCTCAGATTAGATTGTCCTGAAAGACATCCAATCACACATTTGACAGTTGAGCCTAATGCACAATACAAAACACATGAAAACAGAGGTGTGCAGAAGCTGATAAGTTTCATATTGTCAAAAACATCGGTTTATATAAGAGTGGTTTTGTAAAGGAGTGAGAACGTCTCTCAGTGGCGGGCGGTCAGGGCCAGCAAAGCCTTCTCTGCTGGGATAAACACTATCAGAAGCACTGACCTTCATTTACAACCTGAATTCTAATATTTGTTCCATGAAATTGTATGAATTTATTCCCAACAGTTTATTCTCTTCATTTTATAGCGTTTTTCTTGGCTGCACTGCTTTCAGTACGTGTATGTAGATGTTAGATTTTTTGTCCAATCAGATTTCCGCCTTAATGTACTGCTATGTCAATCTAATCTGCCCAGGACCTCCAAAGTCAGTACTGCTGGCCCTTTTACCATAGAGAATATTATCAGTGAGTCTGTTTCTTTTACCAATCTGATTTCATATTCGCCTCACAGGGCCGGCTAGCTGGCCCAGAATAGCATCAGCATTTTTCTGTCCTCTGATTGGTTGGTCAAAGGTCAAGTTTGACTGGCAGAACACATGTGTAGCTCTGTACACATTAGTACATCTGAGTTAGAATTTCTTATGCCTACGAAGGAAAATAAATTAATTTGGTCTTGGACATACTTAAAAATACATTTTCCAGAAAAGCTAGACATCGTGAGGAGAGGTCGGCTAACCCCGAAGCTAGCTAGCTTGTCTCAGCCCAGGAAAGAGTTTGTATGTAAAAGGGTTTGTACGAGCAGTACCACTGGCTTACAGCCTCTGAGGAGTGGTGCAAATTGGTGTATTGGAGTATGCATCTCTGGTGAGTAGGTTGTATTTTATTTACATTTTTATATTTTTGTCATGTTATTAGACAAATATTGATTCTGAACTGTTCCAGATGTTGTAGGTGGCACAGTTGCAAGCACCAGCCCACAGCATTGCAGATGTCTTGGAGGGACACTCCAGAGGACCAAGCCTTAGAGGCTGCCACACTCCGTATCGAGTGAGCTCTGACCCCGAATGGAGCAGAAAGACCAGAGGATTCATATGAGGATGCAATAGCATCAATAATTCACATGCTTAAATTCTGCTCCATGGACTCCTGGTCTGGGGCTTGAAAAGGTGAAGGGTAGAATGTCTGTAACCTCACGGGTCGTGGGACAACTGAGGGCACCTTTGGGATGTAACCCAAAAAGGCACTGGCCATACCTGAGTAAACTCCAGAAAGGAGGGGGCACAGAGAGGGCCTGCAGATCTCCGACTCTCTTGAGAAAGAAACTCTTGAGAGAGAAACTTGCCTCCAAGATGTCTCAGACAGAGGCTTAAGGAGGGCTCAGACAGAGCCTCCAACACGATGGCCAGGTCTCAGCCAGGCACTCTAGGTCGCACTGGGGGCCTCAGCCTCTGGGTCTCTGCCCAGAGACTGTCCCACCACGGGGATATGATATGCCGGAATGGCAGATGCATAGACTTTTAGGGTGGACAGAACTGTCCTCAGAGGAACTCCAGCACTGAACCAACGGGGCAGTGGACTGGATCCAATTGGTGGTGCCCACCAGTAGGAGACGGACCCGGCAAACTCAGTACAGAACTCCTGGGGGGCAGGGGTAGCCTCGGCCACGCCTTAGCCATGGCGTCCATGCCTGTATAGGGAGCGCAAGCGAAGACCTCCCTGAGGGTTGATGTATAGACCTTGGGCGGAGCGGTTACTCATGACCAATCCCCACCCCGTGAGGGACGCATGATGTAAGCATGATGCAACAAACGGAAACTCCCTGTCGTGAGGCTGTCCTTCTCTGACCTTTCTGATGGCTGAAGGAAAGCTGTGGGCGCAAAATGGTTAAATCCCATATGACACCGAGATAGTTGGTTTTCTGTAATGGAGAAAGCACACTCATCCCGGCATTCAGCCAAAAACCCAGGACCTTTATGTGGGCCTTTATGACATCTCGATGCCGGACTGCTACCTACTCTGATCAAGCTAATATCATCCAGTCGTCGATATAGTTGAGGATGCGGATGCCCTGAACTATATCGACACACTTTGTGAAGGTGTGGGGTGAGAGGGCAAGGCCAAATGGCAGAGCCCGAAACTGGTAAGCTTCAAACCCAAAAGCGAACCCAAAAGCGATCCTTTAGATCTACTGTGACAAACCAGTCCTCGGATATGGTCTGAGACACGACCTGAATGAGGGTCAGCATTCTGATCCTGAGTCTCATGACTGAGCAGTTCAGCTGACATAGGTCCAGAACAGGACGCAACCCACCGTCCTTTTTGTGAACTATAAAGTACCGGCTGTCGAACCCAGACTCTCGTTCTGATGAAGGGACAGGGTTAGTTCGTCTGGCAGAACTTACCAGGCTGCCAAGGAGTTTCTTAGGAGTATCAGTCTCTCAAGACTGACCTCTGGTACGCCTAGAGCCGGGGTTACGCCCTGGTGCAGCTCTAGTAGCCTTGAGAGAGGCCATGAGTCCTTCTGGTCCACAACGATGCTGGGCGGAAAACAAGGAGGGAGTTTGCTGGAGCTGGCTATGCCCTGAAGCACATTTCGTGGCAGGGTTAACAGACCAGGTCCCACTGAGAAGGGAAGATGAATACATGAAAGTATGCATCCTTTAGATCTACCATGACAAACCAGTCCTCGGATCTGATCTGAGACACGACCTGCTTGAGGGTCAGCATTTTGAAACTGAGTCTCATTAGTGAGCAATTCAACTGATGTAGATCTAAAATAGGACGCAACCCACTGTCCTTTTGGGAAATATGAAGTACTGTAGCTTCCTGGTCGTGACGTCACCATGCCAGTGACGGCGACTGATTACACACATTATTTCAGAGCGTGGGCAATGCAGTCGAGTTCCCAAAGCGTTGCGACACAGCTTGAGTTCATGAAAGAGAATTAAGAAGATGTAGTGTGTGAAAACTGCATGGAATTTTTCTGCACTGTCATTAACTTTAGGGATTTTATAGTTAATGCACCACTAGAATATCCATTTCCGGTAAAGGTTGCTATAATCCTGAATTAAGGCTCCAGCTAAGGTTGTGGTCCAACAACATATCCCATGAACTGGAACTCTGGGTTTTTGGGTTTGTTTGTACCACAGAATAGTAGTGTAGCCTGAAATGCTGTGAGGACACTGAACCTTGAAGATTCTCCATGAGGAGTGACCTGCTCAGGAACTTCTTTGTTGGAGGAAAAAAAAAATGTGTTGAGAATAAGGAAATAATAAGGAAAAGAAAAAGATTTCACAAAAAAATGCTAAAAATTATGGTACAGCAAGTAAGATTATTTCCATATTTGATTAAGATTAAAAACAAAATCTAGATAGATAGATAGATAGATAGATAGATAGATAGATAGATAGATAG
>JAAIIK010000016.1:6474466-6484614 GCA_014706435.1 Silurus glanis | reverse complement strand
TTGGGAGTAACGAGGATGGACAGAATAAAAATTAGTTTATTAGAGGGACAGTGCACGTAGGACGTTTTGGAGACAAGGTGAGCGAGGCCCGATTGAGATGATTTGGACATGTGCAGAGGAGGGACATGGGGTATATTGGTAGGAGAATGCTGAGTATGGAGCTGCTAGGCAGAAGGAGGAGGTTTATGGAAGTGGTGAGGGAAGACATGCAGGTAGTTGCTTTGAAAGAGGCAGATGTAGAGGACAGGGGGGTGTGGAGACGGGTGATGCGCTGTGGCGATATATATATATATATATATATTTATGTATACTTTTGCTTTATAGGTGCATTTTTGAATCAGGACACAACCCATAATTGTTAAAGCGCTCGAGAATTATTTCTAGATTTTATCAATATATATTTAGAGTTAATAATAAGGACCATTAGTTCTTATCTATGAGCCATGTGAACAGAATTTCATTCATCTGCTTGTTATTAATGTTAGCTTAATACTGGGCAACATGTTGGTAATTATCTTGATGATATAATGAGATTATGATACAGAATACACAGTATATTTACTGACACATTACAGGTTTATTAAATATCTTAGGTAATAATATTATTTTAGGTAGTAATTGTAATTGTTAATAATAATAGTATTATTAATGTTGTGATTTATTGATATTATCAGTTCGTATTTTAACCCTTATAGTAATTTCGTTATAAAAAAAAAACACTTTTTTTTTTATAAAAAATAAATAAATAAAATAAACTGGTGCATCTCTGACAGTTTTACAAGCAAATCTAAATATCTTCATACTCATTGTGTATCGTCGCAGTATCGCTATGTATTGTGTACCAAGTTTTAAAACTACCGGTCGACCCTAAATGAGCTGTTACTATAGAAACTACAACATCAGAAGATTTATTATAAATCTTGCAGCTTGTGCTGTTGTCGGAAAACTAATCAGAGCTTTCTGGACAATGGGAATCTATTTGACAACATTGTGGAATTTGACAACATAGCTTCAAAGATGAATCGGATATGTGCGGCTGAAATGAGATGTGAAGGAAATATACATAGACCACCCAGACACTGCCTGCCTTTAACTCAGAATCACTGTAAATGAATCCAGCTGTGATTTCTTTGCTGGTTTTGTGGTAGCATGCATGTTGTAACAGTTTGTTGGCAGGTTGTACCAGAGAGCTCAGCCATGCTGAAAAACTGACTTTGGGGTTCTCTGCTACTATAAAAAAAAGTGTGTGTCTGAGTATCTGTCTGTGACTGTGTGTGCTTGAGTAGCACTCTGGCCTGCACTGCCAATGCTGTGTATGTGTGTGTGTGTCTGTGTGTCTCCAGTTATTGCTCTCCACAGGGGTGTGAAGAGGGGCTGCTGAGTGCTGCTTCTGGGGAGCTGATGGTGGAGAGTAATGGGGGAAAAAAAGCTTGTATTTGAACTCTGGAGGCCAGACTCACCGGAAAGACCTCATGCACCATAAAGTATTATCATTTACTTCACATCACATAACCAAAGTGCTGCATTCTTACGCGTCTGAGAAACATCACACAGCCTCCCATGTTTCATTGGAACGAGCGCAATAAAAGGTGTTTACAATAAATTGCAGTAAATTGCTCATGTGCGTTTGGCTCAGTGCCAGTCCTAGCTTTCCCGGTGCCTTATCCTTCATTCACACTGGCAGACATTTTTTGCCTCCCGTTGCCCGCTGGTTCGTAGCCAGGTTTTTTTTTCTCTTTTAGCACCTAGCTTGCAAAATGCCATTCGTGATGGTTCTCTCTGTTGATTGATTTTATCTTGTTTCTTTCTCTTTATCCTGCTGATTTACGATTCTTAATGCTGATGTGGAAGGTCCTTTAAGGCTACCCTTGATTTTTTGAAATCTCACCCTTGCTTCACTGGATAATACATTGTATAGGCAAATTTGTGAACACCTGGCTATACGATTTGTATGTGCTTCCACATTTAATCCCCATTTGCTGTTATAATAACCTCCACTCTTCTGGGAAGATGTTGCACTAGATTTTGGTGTGTTTGGTGTGTACACTTAGTATTGTTTTACTAACTGCATACGATCACAAATAAAAAGCCACTAAGCTACTACTTCCCTTCTTACTCATTTCATGGGAGTTTCGAGGGAGTTCCTTGCTATTATGATTTTGTATTTGACTTCTATGGCATCTACATTCAGATTTCTGTAAAATTTGTTGTATACATCTATAAGTAGCTATATCAATAAAATTAATCACAGTTGAATTGAATATTTTGCAACATGTGATAAACCAGTATAAATCCATAAAACATCAGAAAAGCCCATTTCCACAAGCAAACTACAATGTATATATTTTGTTTGATTATTATTTTATTTTTTTTACGAATGAGGTGTTTACAGCATCAGATATAATGATTACAATGCTTTTATTAATCTCACAAATTATATTTGTATTTAGGGGTGTAATGGTACAGAAATTTCACTGTTCGGTACGTTCCTCGGTTATTAAGTCACGGTTTGGGTCAATTTCTCTTAGGGGGAAGAAACACAAAACAAAATTGCTTGTCGTTTTTTATTAACGCGGTTTATTATTATTAAGATTTATGAACAACAACAGTTTACATTTTTAAAACAATAAAATAAAACGTCAGCTTGGTTAAATAATACATATTTTATAATATTTTATAAAAATAAATTGAATAAATCAAATTAATTAAATAAACTTTTTATTATATTGATTAGTAATCAATTAAATTGATTCAATACAATTGAATAAATTAATAATAAATTAAATAAAATGTTTTACATTTGTTAGACCTCATTTGGGTAATACAGATGTGTATGTGGGTTGTGTGTGTGTGTGTGTGTGTGTGTGTGTGTGTGTGTGTGTGTGTGTTTTACATTTAACATGCATTTTTCAAAAGATATGATCTACTTAACTGTTCTACTTATTTCAACATACTTTAACAAATGTCTTCATTCCTTCCACCCTTCTCTCATTCACTCCCTCAATATGCAAAATTGTCTTTTAAAAGAAAATCTTGAAGATGGACATTAAATGCTAAAGAATTCATAGCGCTAGCGTTAGCCGCTAGCCACTTCCGAATAGCCGCTAACACTAGCGATATTGTTTCTTTAACGTTTTCATGCATACGCAAAACAAATCTTTTTTTCTGGTTCGGAGTGAGGAGCCACAGTGACACTGCGCTAACTCTAGTTTGTTTTTTATACCTGTGGCATTGTTGTGTATGTTTTCAAGTTGAATAATAAGTGTGAGGCGGAGATGAAACAAACTTGCAGTCTGCCACTTAATTACGTGTGTACCGAACTGAAAGCCCTGTACCGAAAAGTTTTGGTATAAATACGTGCACCGCTACACTTCTATCTGTATATAATATATTGGGAGGGGTTTTGTTTGTTTTTTTTAGAGATACTTCTTCGATTACATTTATGCCTTTCATTTATAATATTATATAATAATCCAAATGCAAACATGTCAATGGGCTCCATTATGTTTTTTTTTAATGGTTTTTCTCCATCTGTTATTTTTTTACACCCTGCTATACTTGAAGCAAGAAATCAAGGCAATCAAATCAATCAGTTTCCACAAGTCGTTTATCTAGAAACTCAAAATAGCCACCAGTAGGAACTAAGATGGATAATGTCTATACCATGTTCTGTACGCATGTTCTCTTACCCCTGTAAGAGACACATATTCTGTTTACTCTATTTAATTCAGTGACTAGCTGGTAAGCTAGCTGATTACATTGGAGTTTATTGCATTTGAGTTTTATTAGCCAGCGAGAACATGCTAGCAGTATATTTGTTTACCATTGCAACAATAGTCTTTTTTTGCTTAATATAGAGCTCTGTCGCTTACATTAGCTAGCAATTCAGCTTTTTCTAATGATATAGGAATATCAGATGGAAGACTTCAGTCACACTTGGTAGTTGCTTTGAGATACTAAGTTATATATAATCATCTTGCTCTCAATTAGCTTTTTCTGTTGTGCTTTTTTTGGAACATCCACATGTTTAAGTTAGCAAAAAATTTTTTGGAAGTTTAAACTGAAGGTCTGTCAGATTTTCTGGGGGGTTCTGAGGAAACGATTTTACAAAATATTTTTGCACAAACATTTTGAGCTGTTGGAACATTAACACTGACATTTTTGTTAGCGTTTTTGTCTACACCGTGGAGCAAAATGTACAAGTTTTTAGAACACTGCAGCATGTTTTTTTTTTATTATTTTAAGAGCCTGTCATAAAACAGAATGTTCTCTTTAACCGAGGTTTCTCTTGGATGCCACATTGTGTGTTTAATGTGACCTTTATAAAAAAAAAAAAAGGGTATTCTATTGTATGAAAAATAAATAAATAAATATTAAAAAAAGGACGTTGCATGTATAACAAAGTTTTGTTTAGTAGAGTAGTAATAATACATAAATCTTAATGGCATGCTGTGTTTCAGGAAAGGGGCAGGCCCTACACACAAGTAATTTGCTTACAGGAAGACCAGGCTCACCATGCTCTGCTCTCGTTCCCTCTCGTCCCTTTATCTCTCTGCTTTGGTTTTGCTTTCTGTCAGTCACTTGTGTGTTTGGCAGCTAGCCAGCCCTGTGGCTTCACCTCTCTCAGTCACTCTGTGACCTTCACACATGGAAATTAGCCACGTGCTGTTGTTGAATGGGAGCTACCTCCCTGAAGGAAAAAAGGAAAAATTCTTTTCATCCTTTCCACTTTTCCTACTCCCTTGAGCGTTGCTCAAACCCTTATGTCCTCCAAACGGGGAGAGGAGAGGAGAGGAGAGGAAGAGGCATATCCAGGAAAAGCTTGTCCTCAGTCCAGAGGGAGGACAGTGCGCAGCGGGCAGCCAAGGGGAGAGCTGTATTCTGAAGCCCAGAGGGTTTGAGTTTGAACATCTGCTGCTTTTCTAGCGTCATACACTAGATAGTGTGCCTTACGCTTCCTTATTTCTGGTTATATACTGTAATATTGCATGTCTGAAAAGAATCCTCCCCCAGTCCTCCCGCCCTCCTTAAATCTTCCTTTTCTCTTTCTTCAGCCAAGAATAGTGACACAGAGCTTGTGCTCGAAATTGGGCAATTTTAGAATGACAGGCATTGATTAGTGTGACTGGCCATGGATGAAGGTGTTGATTTCGGGTGCTGTGTGTGAGAATGAGTGGAGCTGTCAGCCACCCGTGTCAATAAACCTGTCATTTTCAGCAATACTATACAGCATTTTACAGGTGCAACACAGAAATCAGCATCGATAGAAAATATACTTTAACGCCAAATATGTGTTATACATTTAGGGAAAATCGCAATAAAATGTTACAGCAATACTCGAGGACACTGATATTAAAATAAGTAAGGTCCTGGATTATTAATCGATCATAAGTGAAATAGAACATTTTATTTTTTTAGATTGGTTGCTGCTATGTGCTGCTAGAAATGAACTCCTGCTGATTCTTTTTTCAATATCAGTTATTATGGCATTTAAATAGGTCTTTAACAGAGAGTGTGAGGGGGACCGACCAGAGCATGTAGATCATCATGAGCGAGTGTGATGATTAAAAATAAGTGCAAATTTCCATATTTTGCAACATGACTCACGACAAAGAGGAAAGGAATTGTGCATGATTCAGTGTTTAGTGCTTGCCATAGTGAACTTCCCTATCATACGCAACAGCTTCTCTCGGCCGTCTTATGAGATGTTTAAACACTGAACTGGTATTTCTATAGAGCACTGTTTGCTTTGCTTTGACTACGGTCAAATATATCTGACTAGCTGTCATTTTGTGCAATGCATTTATTAGCATGACCGTACACTTTCACATAGCAGCGTAAATTTGCAGTATTTATTATTATTATTTGGACAATGCTTTTTCACTTTATTTCACATTTGCACAGTGCACAATTTTCTGTTTTGCATTTCTTCCCTCTAACTGTACTGAAATTGAACCAGACCATGCTGAGGTTCGTATCAAACCATGAATTTTGTGTATTTGTGTACCGTTAAACCCCTATTACACATGCACTTTATGTAGTCCTGTGTGAAGGTCTGCATATTCTTAGTTAATTTTATGTTGATTTATGTCATTCTGTGTTGTATGTAGCACTTTGGTATTGGAGGAACGTTGTTTTATTTCACTGTCTACTGTTCCAACTGTATATGGTTGAAATGGTGCTAACACCACTTGACTTGACTTGACTTGACTTGACTTGACTTGACTTGACTTGAAGTAAGCATAGGATCAGACAAATACCTGATCTGGGTACTACTTTATTATTGCTCATCACTACAATACAAATATTAATACTATTTTATAACCAAATGCTTGTATCTTAAATTTGTTTAAATATAATCTAGCACAGATTTAGCAATTAGCTTGTTAGCTAGCTATTTTTTTTTTACCTGCCTACCTCTGCATAATGTGCACACACACTATACCTCTTCACAATGGGATTATAAACATGAACCCAGTGTACCTTAGACTACCTCTGCACATTTCTGACATAAACATAGACCCTTTTACAATGGGAATACCAATATGGACTGTATATACCCAGTATACCTCTGTAGGAGGTTTGCACAAGTCTTTCTATGCTGTTACACTGCACACTTTATACATGCACACTCTTCTGTTTCTCGCAATTGCACTGTTATAATTTTGTTAACTTTTATTTTAAGTTTTGTGTGTCTTTTTTCCTTATGGCCTTTATGATCTAGGTTTCTTAGACAATTTACGAGTAAGAATCGCATCGTATGGTGTAAAAGACTGTTTCCTGAACATATATAAATAAAAACATGGATCTTGAAACTTTAAAATCTAACATTTAACTTTTCAAGAATATTTCTGCACAATATATTGTGTATATGGTAATAAATAAGTACTTTAGGGATAAAAGAAGTACCCTTGAGATTACCACTCCTTTTAAACGTTTTATTTTTTGGAAAGTCTGTGCATTTCCGATGCAAATGTCGAGTAGTTGGAGTAACACCTTTCTTTGTACGTGTCACTTCTTTCATGACCTAATTAATGGGCTGCAGAGCTCTAGTTGCTCACAGTGCCAACTTATTAGCTTGCAGACTGTATTTGGTTTTCTCCCTGTGCTTCTGGCAGCTCGACATAATCAATGGGGATACTAATCCATAAACGTCTGGAGATATTTTTGTAGTTATGCAAAAAAGAAAAAACCCAAACGCATAAAAAAAAAGAAACTATGAAATACAAAGATGTACAATAGAATCGGTATTTCTATTGATTATAGATTATTTCATAGCTGTGAGTGTAAATAAAAGAGGAAAAAGCTTGTTTTATTTCACCTATCAGAAGGGCTTTTGATGAACATCCGCTTGCTTTATAGGAAAAGCACGCAAAGGTTACTATAATGTCAACTGTATGTCAATGGCCTCCCTGTTTACGGTTTTGTAGATCACATTACCATAATCAATCATTTCCGCACCTGAACTCTTTCTTTCCCAGTGGAAAATGGTGCCTCTTAAAAAAATATGCTGTCACGTCTCTATTTTGGGCTGAAATTGATGTGTCAGAGAGACGGCACTCTTACACTTGTGAGCTTTTAGCTAAATTAAGACGACTCGTAGCGAAAAGCTTTTCACGCCAAGCACAATGCGGTATAGTCCTCTCCTGTCTGAGTATGATATATTCCCCTATCTCCTTTCCTCTATTTCCTTTCTCTTTCCCCCTGTCCCGCTATTTGCTTTTAGGCCGGGCTCTTGCACCGTCAGCTTATCACAGCTATGAAGTTGTAAGGTTTGGTGCTATAATTAATTAAGACCTGATCATTGTATATAGTCATCATAGAAATGCAGAGAATTCAGGAACTGTGCTGGATCTCTCTGCCTTACAGAATGCAATAGAAAAGTAGAGAACTCCAATTAACTTATTTTAGCCCCTCAGCAATTTTTTTATTTTTTTTACGTTTCCTGTTAAATGTCAGCGCCTCGCTGTCCTTGTCGCCCGTGTCCTTTTCGCTGACCTTCACTCAGCCTATCTGCAGAGAACCATCATTCAAGTCATTAAGCATTAATGATGAATTGTTTCATTATATCAGTGCAGCAGAAAAAAAGGGATTTGGTCCAATTAGCAGTAATTAAGACCTGTAGGAGCAAGAGGAATTATATTCCAGCTGTGCTCTGGGCAACAAAGGATCCCAGGTCCAAAAATGCTGATGGTTTATAAGTTTCCATGGATTTGTAGGTCACGAGGTCGGTTCTGATGGCTACAAAACAGATGATATAGTGTCTTAATGGAAGTTATACAATTCAGAGTGTCTCTGGGAGGATATGTTTTGTGTATCAGAACCAATCAACTTATATTTTAGCCAATTATAATGTAAATAAGGAATGAAACACTTAAAGGCTTGTTGTTTTAGGAAAATGCCCAATCAAGGGGCTGGTGTAGTGCAGCTTGATGTGAAAAGGAGTTAGAGTCATCCTCCCAAAGTTTTTATTTCTTGTCTACCAGAGCATTTTGTCATTGACTTTATTATTATAGAGCAGTATATTATTGATGTATTGTTATGGAATAGCGCTTAAGGTATAGAATCTATACACAGTCTTACCCTTATTAGCCTCTCTTTTTCTTGAATTTACCGTCATGATGAAATTCAAATTGGAGTCTTGTGGCATTTTTTTATGAGTATGTTGTTAGCCATAAGGTTACCTATAAAGCTAGTCAGCTCCAAATCAATCAACTAATTCAGACTTTCAAATTTCAACCATATTTAGCGGACGCAGTACACAGTGAAATGAAACAACGTTTCTCCAGAACCCCAGTGCTACATAAAAACAACATAGAGCTACATAAAAGAAAACAGAGCTAAGGACTAAAGTGAGTCCCCTCGTGCAATCAGTGCAGGCAGACAACACAAAATATTTTTTTAGTCTCTCTCTCTACCAACAGCATTTACAACATTTGTCATATATTCTTATCCAGTGCACTTTACAGTGGTCTGATTTGAGGGTTAAAAGGCCTAGCAGTGAGAGCTTGGTAGTGCTGGGATTTGAACTCACACCCTTTCCAATCCAAAGTCCAACTTCTTTACCACTGAGCTACCACCTCCCACCAAATCAGCAATTTGGATGAGATCATTCTGCACTTTTTCACACATTTCACATTTTCAGTCCAATCAAATCCAAATCCCGTAGAATCGGAAGTGTCCCACCCCCATTATAAAAATCACCTTTCTGAATTTGGGTCATTTTCACGTTTCATTTTCTCTTGCATGTTTTATCAACTATCCAGCATTGCTACTGTTTACACTTTCTCTCATTCTACTAACTGTGAAGCATGACTTATTCTGGGCTTAAAAAAGGATGAGAAGCCACTTGATATATCTCACCTTTCTGTTTCAGTGGAAATTATGTCAACACATTGAATAATGCTGTGTGTTCCAAAGCACCTTACAGGAACTTAAGACAATAAAGACTGGAAAAAACAAAGTCCTCTTTCCTGAACACTTTCCTATGGTGGAAAAACTGTTGCCTGTTACAAAGTTCTGGATTTTAAAAACTTCTTTTATACATGTTAAACCACATCTACTTACAAAGAAATGTCAACATCAATGATTATACTTTGATAAATGACAACACTTTTTGAAATTATATTGTTAGTTGTAGAGATTGTGCAAGTCCACATACAAGCCCTATTGTAATATGAAACTGTAGAAGTTTTCATTTACAAATAAGGGCTTAAATATAAACCTGGTATTTGTCTTGTAGCCAGAATTATTTATTATTGCAAAAATGCTTTTATGGAAAATTAAGCAATACATTCTGACCAATCAGGATCAAGAATTCCACAGCACTGTGATATTATTATTGTTTTAGGTATTTTAGGGCTGCATGAGCAATATCACATTGCCAAAAGTGTGTCAACTCATGAGAAATCCATAGTTATTAAGTCTGCAAGGATTGCATCTGAGTCAGAGTTTACTACAGACCTTTATAGACTTTATAAAGATTATTTCGGGCTGATGTCCTTTTTATAACTTCAAAATTGAAGGAGGCGTCAGATGTGACTTTTTATATGTACAGGTCTTGTGTACATATACTTGTGTACTGACTGGTGTGTGTGTTTTATACAATGAATTAAGTAAAATATTATATAATTTTATCTTTATAAAGT
>JAAIIK010000016.1:6446094-6462985 GCA_014706435.1 Silurus glanis | reverse complement strand
CACACACACACACACACACACACACACACACACACACACACACACACACTGTGTGAATGATTTGAAAAGTCAGGTGACAAGGAACAGAAGTGAGTGATCACTGATTTGATTTGTGACACACACAAGCAAGTAATGGAGTCCCTAGGCTTAATCCTGACAACTAGCCTAAGTCTGTTTTTATGTCTGTTTTTTTATATATATATATCTTAACAATAAATATGTATCACTATTGAATTGTCGCTTCTGACTGGTCAAAAGGTCAGAAGGTGTTGATTAATTTATTTAAATCTGTGAGGGTGGGGCCGAGTACAAGACAAGTCACAGGTTTAGCTAAATTATTGCAATCAGCCTGAAATACTGTTTCTGTACAACTAATGACCAATGCACAAGAGTAGGGGATAATTCACTACGAGTAGGGGATAATTCATGGCTGTGTGTGCTTTACACGGTTTGAATACATGACCTGGAAGGTAAAGGTGAAGAACCGCACGATGTGAAGCAGGATGTATTCAAATGGTGTAACGCACACATAGCTGTAGACTATCCTACTTATTCCAAACTCACTTGACAAGATTGACAGGTTAAAGCTGTCATTGATGTCTACAGTGCAAAACTGACTGAATGGATAAAATGCTAAGTTTTCTTTATTTTATATGTGGATTTTGAATTCTGCATGCTCTTAATCATACACAGAGATAAATAAGTGTGATTACACTAATGCGAATTGATTACACTTAGTGAGATAAGTGAGATATTTGCACAAATGATTTTTAATAAATAATTATTACAGAGAAAGGGAGCAAGAGAGAGAGAGAGAGAGAGAGAGAGAGAGTATGTGTGTGTCCTTGTGTAAATTAAGTGGGATATGCCACAGCTTTACTAGTAACGAAGCTATAGTCAATAATTGTGCTTTTTTTTTATAGCTTTCATATTAACATTGTCTTCACCGGTTCCTTAAATTTAAATTCCCCTTGTTTCTCCAGTGTCAGCACTTTTTTTACTGTGTACGTTTTCTTCATGGTTAAAGTAATCAGGACAAAAAATTTTGTGCTTTGCAGATTTTTCTAAAATAATCTTTGTTTACACCAGGTGTAACACACTCTATAGACAAAAGTTTGTGGACAGCTGATAATGAGATTTGTGTGTGCTTTTTAAACACCCCAGTTCACACGTAGTCCCCGTTTGCTTTTATAATAACCTCCACTCTTCTGGAACAATGCTCCAATAGACTAGTGTGCTTGTGGAGATTTGTGCTCATTCATACACAAGGCTGTTAGTAAAATAAGGTACTGATGTAGGTTGATGAAGCCTGGGGTGCATTCAGTGTTCCAATTTATCCCAAAGGTGTTCAATAGGGTTGAGGTCAGAGCTCTAAAGTAGGCCAGTCAAGATCTTCCATTCCAGCTCGTGTAAAGCAAATCTTCCTGAAGCTGGCTTTGTGCACATTAGCGTTGTCATGCTGGAACTAGTTAAAGTTAAGAGAATTTTTTTTTATGTTACCGCATACAAAGAAAAAGCACATACGACTGGAAAATTCAGGTGTCCCAATAATTTTTCCATATATTTTAAGATTGTAAGTCCACAACATTAAATATAACTATAAGCCATTTTAAAGGATGGTGAAAAATAATTGTAATAAATAATGGTAATATTTAGCATATAAGAGAAAACACTTTATGTTGGAATAGGAAAACAATCCACTTGAGGGTGGTGCCAGTCACACCTCATACTGTTTATTATCCAAGAACAGCACACACAAGTATTTCATCCCTTACATATCACCTACACCTTGTTCGGAATATTTGAAGAGCAGTAGTCATAACAAGTCCTGAATTGTCTGAAGACAATATTTAGCTTATACTAACAAACTTATATAACCCTATGCAACACTAAGTGCACAGAAACACATATCCATACACTGCTATCCAGCATGCAATGGAAAAGTGTCTGCATGTGCATATTTTGTGTCGATCGACCTGAAGACTGACTTTCTGAGCTGATCATTCCTAAGCTCTTATAAAACATAGAATGAACATGCAGTCTTCGAGTCTGCACAACAAAAAAAGCAAAAAGACACCCACTAAAATCTGATATACAATCAAGCTGCATTTCTGTAGAGTCCAAATGGAATTATGATAATAACTGTTTGCAGATTGCCATTTTAATGCTCATTTGATCTCAATATGCAGTCTGCTACCTCATAATCTATTTCGCTGTTTTTTTCTTTCCTTCTCTCAATTTATTTTTTTTCCGGTGCCGAGTGTTTTTCTTGTTCGCTGATTAACAACTTTGCGCATTAAAATGAACAGATTCAAAGCGTCTCGAAGTCGTAAAATCAGAGTCGAAACAACTCGGAGAAGCAATTTAATCAAATTCGGTGGCACATTCCTGACCTAATTTTGTAGTTTGTTGGATAATAGCTTTATTTTTGCAATATACACGCAAGACTTCGGAACAGAGTTTCATAAATTCAATTTGAGCTTTATTACTGCCTTATGTAGACCTACATTAAAACGCACAGTGGATGGCTTCCTTATTCAGGCAGAGCCCAAGATCACGTTTGTAATTTTGAGCTATGGCTTTCCTGCTTCAGATTTATTCCCTCCTAATCTCCTCAAATGCTTTCTTGCTTTCTGTTGTTTTTTTTATTATTATTTTCATGGAAATGTGCATTGCAAAATTTAAGGTTGTTTATATTTGGGGTGCTTATAGCAGTGTCATTTTTAATGTCCATATTCATCTTTTTGAAAGAGAGTAGATTATTATATAATGCAAGAACACTGGTTTTATTGACATTATAAAGTAAATGATTAGGATTGAAGATACAAAAAATCTATAAAGATGTGACCAGTATTGACTAATATTTGAAACGAGAATGAAAACATTTAATCCAAAGTCACAATTTTAGTATTTATGCCAGGTGTCATTGACCAACAAAGAGGAAACTTGTAGGCCCATTGCTAGTTGTGGAGGTAATATTTTATTAATATTACCTCATTAATAGCCTGCAACAGCAATGACTTTACTACCTAATTAACTATAGTAAAGACATATAAGTGCATAGATATAGAATCAGTCTATTTATTGTATGCACAGCAATTTCATTTTACACCTTGTGGCAAACTAGCTCTTTATGTTTAGCTAGCATACTCCAGTGACACCGCTTCACTGCAGCACATGCTAGCTTTTTTTTTTTTTTTTTTTTAAGAACTTTATTCTTGTTGGATAGCTTTTATAGGATTGTCTGTTTCTCAGAATGATTAAAAATGGTAGCTTTTGTTTTAGCAGCATATATAAACATGAGGTATTTCATTGTAGATATTATGCTAGTAACTAGCTATCTGTTTAGCCCACAAGTAGCACACAGTAAAGCTTAGGCTTATGTAGTCTTAAGAAAGTCTATTTTGTATTTCTAAACAACAAGAAAAGGAACTTGGAATTTTATACATTCTAAGAAAATAAAAAACAATTACAAAAAAACCCCATTAAAATCCTGATTGAAATTTGCAGTGGTTTTAACATGAATTGTATTGGTTTGGATGGAAAATGTAATGGTTTTTATGGGTCTCTGCTGGTAATTTATTGACGTGATGTTTAGTAGTGATGGAAATCATGAACGGTTTGTTCATTTTGAACGAGTCTTTAATGTCTCTCAGAAGAACGAGTAGTCTCAAAAAGTGATTTGTTGATTTCTTACTGGACACAACTTACTGAACAAAGCATTGCAAAATCTCTCTCGATTATTTACAGGAAACAGAATTGAATAGTTTACCACTTTTAGTCCGAGTCGTTCGGACTATGCTGTGCATTACACAAGAAAAAAGAATCGAGTAGTTGATCTCATGAGTCCTCTGGTCCGAGTCATTCGTTTTTTGTTTTTTTTCACGTGACTCCTATATACCCTCATATACTCCCATATAGTTGCAGCTATTGCAACTATAGTCAAAGTATGTGTATGTAGACGTGTTGGGGGATCTGCATATTGAAATGTATAATTTTAATTTATTTCTAATTAATGAAACAAAATGAACTAAAAATTTGATAAACGAGAGTCAAAGAACCAAGGCACAACAATTATCCGAACTTGCCCTCATTAATGTCCAGTGAATACCATTTTGGACCATTAAAACTCCTTTGTAGATACCAATAGGGACCATTAGGACATCATTAAGCATCCAGATTCCAAGTTTCTACAGTGGTCACTTTGGTAGGATGATAACGATTTAATGACATACACAAGCACAACACACGTAATGTGGAAACCATTTAGGGTTTAGTGGTTAAGATGAAAGAAATTTGTAATGGTATTTGTAGTGGAAAACATTACAATGTCTCTGATAGTTTCTATTTTTTTTTTAGCAAGGCTAAACACAACTATTTTTTTGCTTTTTCAGAAGAAAAAGGACAGGGATTTTATGCACAATGTCTGTTTTTGGAAGTTACAATCATGTATGCGGACTGGGTTTTCATAATGTAAGACCTTACACTTCATCATAACGTCCTCCACCATAACACTGGCAGATAGCAGAAATCTTTACAGCAGTCATCCGGTTGTTGTAATCCTGTTCCTGTCTTTGCCACGCCAGCGCTTTTTACAGTAGGCCACATCATGGTGTGCTGAAGTGGCAGTAGATTAGGCTTGGGATTTCCCTACATTTCAAATAGACAGCTTGGTTTTGCTGCTGCTTCACTGCAATTGCCCTCATCTCACATATCCGCACTCTCATAGTACACACGAATATTCCCCCCCAAAAAAACGCAGAAATCGCTCCTTTCTTCTGTAATGATAGCCTGTGTGTTGGTCCGGCCATTTAGACAAGCGGCTGGAGTGACTGCCTGGAAATTCTAAAGGGAAATATGGGGTTTCACTTCCTCCTCAGAGGATCTGGGGATCTCCAAGCTCACATCCTGTCCTAGTGTCAGAACGAGGCACTTTGGAAACTTGCACTAAGATTTAATCTGTGTGTTTGTGTTTTGCTTGTAAATGCCCCAACCGTGTCCCATATCACAAATGTCACAGTGCCCTGCATTCCCTCTTTCATCCATTCTGCCTTTTAGCTGCTGATACCTTACTGTCAAAAGGACAGTATACACTATTATGTCGTGACTTCTAATCGTTCAGAGCTGGTGGATTAGAACAATGCTACTGCATTGATGATGTATTCATGCACTAAATGCTTCGAAATAAAGGCTAAGTATGATGTAAAGTCACTATTTACCCCAAATACAGGACAAGCCTGAAGACTGTGTGCCTGGGAGAGGCAAATTTGATGTCCAGATCAAATCTCGAGCTTAGCTTCCTACTATATTTTGTTTAATATGCGTTTTTCATGTTTTCGATGCATTATATGCTTTATAGTGCATATACAGCTTTGATTATTTGGGAATTTTATATGTTACAGTTATAGCTCTGACATCCGTTTTGGATTAAATTGGGATGCTGAAAGCACACCAGGACTCCTCACCCTACATTAGAACCTGACTTCATTAACACCCTTGTGGCTGAATGAGCACAAATCTGCACAAACACATTCCAAAATATAGTGGAACACCTTCCTAGAAGCAACAACAAAAATGGGACTAAATGTGGAATTGGATGCTCAAAAAGCACACAAGAATATTGTGGTCAGGTGTCCACAATCTTTTGTCCATATACTGTATTGCACAATGCACTAAAATCCTGGTAAATATATCAAGAGAAAAGAACAATGCTAGCCACATAAAAATGTTTACCTGACAATCTTATCCCAAGAAATAAAAGATTTACGATTGTGTCCCTACTGGACAGCTCTAGGTGGGGGTGTGGACTGCAGTAGAAAAGGGAAATAAAGGTGCAGTTGAACTGGTTTGGATGATAAATTGCGTTTGATTTTATTTTATTTTACTAGCGTTAGTGGATAAGTAGTAAACGTGTCGTAGGTGCTGATTTACACATATATTTTGTACAGTGCTAAACTGGTAGCTATTTTCAGTAGACACAAACTGGTAGGTATTTGTAGACAATTAAGTCTAACCATATATAATTCTTTAGTATATAAGGATAAACAAAAAAACTTGTGATTAAATCTGAGAGTTGATACTAAGCTTTGAAACTGATATGTGTTGGTAGTTGATCTGTGCTTGAGTGCATTCAAAGCATACTGAAGACTGCGTCTGACATTTCTCGTCTAAAATCAGCCACTGAAGTGTTTTTTAAAACAACACAAGTTGTAAACGATGCTGATTAGTCCGCTCGATGGAAATGCATTCGGGTTTCTTTTGCGTGCACAGCGGGACTCGTCACACCGAGTGCAGGTATTGCTTAGGGACGCAGGAAAAGCTCTTCATTGTGAATCTGACTGAGAAAGACAGTGAGAACCATGCCATAAATCATCTGTGATCCAGCACTGTGGAGCGCAGACATCAGACCCGACATAATCCACCCTGTCGTGGATCCCACATTTTGGGTGACAGATTAATGTTAACCTGACATGCTGGAATTTTCCTGTTGACTCACCGAGTCATGAGGAGGGGTTGAAATGGGTAGGGGGGCTAAAATAAATGTAATGCTTATGTGGGCTAAAGCACCTCAGGCAGGCAGGTTTTTAAGAAGGGGGTTGTATAAATGCAGTGTCTTCTCCTCTTTTCTTCAGGTGGGTTCTATGGACTTCATGGTGATGAAGCGCTCTCAGATGTACGGGATGAGCAGTAGTCCGTACTCTCAGCAGCAGCAGGGTGTCCCCTATCCCAGTCAGCCGTACGGATCTCCAACTACGCACAGATACCCGATGGCCATGCAGGGCAGGGGACAAATGAGCATGGGTGCCATGCCATATTCTCAACAGCAGGTACAGAAACAGATTTTTTCGTTTTTAATGTTTTGTTTTTCGTTAAGAATCTCAGGAATAAAACATTGTTGAATTCTCAACTCTGATTGATCAGAAGTTTGGGATTAGTTTCTATAACAGCAGACCTGGCTTTGGTTTCAGCTATGCATTCAAAAGGTGTGTAATGAATTTGACCTGGAGAAGTTTTGTGCATTAACATTAATGGAAAGAGTCTGCAGTGGCAGTGATGGAAAAGTCTTAAGGAATGTCTTTGCAGTTTCTAAGTAACACGAAAAGCTGTGTTTGTTTCGTTGATCTTTGAGACTAAGCATACTTGAACATGAAATGTATGTAAAATAATCTGATAAAATAATCGATGCGTTCTAAAAAATCATTGATGACAAATTGCTGTGGTGAAGGAGGAATGTAACTTCCAGATGCCATATCAGGCTGCATCACATTACCACCTCATTGATTAGTTTCCTCTAAAAGCATGCCTTATTTAGTTTTATTCCTCACATATAATCTAATTTCTTTAAATACAATGTTTACAATAAGAGGTTGCAAAAATCTTTGCAACATCTTCTTTGTCCAAGACTATTCAAGAGCGCATTCATTTACATGTAACGTATACTATAATTTAGTTGATGGTCCTGTCACTCAGGCAACAAAGGACGCTTTTTCTCTTTTTTCTTTTTTATATGAGCAGCAGAGCAGAAACACTGACACATGCTACACATCTCATATATAATTTACACTGACACTAGGGGGGCAATGGTAAATCTATTCGTACCAAAATTTTTTGGTACAGGGCTTTCGGTTCGGTACACATGCAATCCTTTTTACGTTCAGAACATAGTTCAAATCAGAGTTTCCCTTAGGAACGTATTAAGTGGCAGCCCGAATATTTGTTTAGTCTTGTGCACATTGAGCGAATCTTTTTTTTTTTAAAACATACACAACAATGCCAGGGGTTTAAAAAAAGAAACTAGAGCTGGTGCAGTGTCATTGTGGCTACTCACTCCGTATCGGAAATAAGATTTGTTTTGACGAAAAAAACCCGAAAAAGAATCCATAACGCTAGCATTAGTCGCTAACACGAAAGTAGTTTGTGGCTATTGCTAATGCTATGGATTATTTAGCATTTTTCTCTCCAGCTTCTAGGAGGTTTTTTTTTCTTAAAAGGAGAAAATTCTGACAATTTTACATATCGAGGGAATGAATGAATGAAGGACGGAAGGAATGAGGACATTTGTTAAAGTATGCTGAAATAATTAGAACAGTTAAGTAGATCATATCTTTAAATTGAATATTAAATGTAAAGCACACTTACATACACATTTTTATTACCAAATAGGGTCTAACAAATGTAAACTATTTAATATAAATTTTCCAATTTTTTTTATTTTATTTAATTTGTGCCAATTTAATCGATGACTCAATTTAATCAATATAATAAAAAGTGTTTTGCATTAATTCGATTTATTCGATTACATTTTTTATAAAATATTAAAATATTATTTTAAATATTATTTAACCAAGCAGGCATTTTATTAAAATAGTTTTAAAAATGTAAACTCTTCAAATGTTGATCATCACAAATATTCATAATAATAAACTGCGTTAATGAACTGTACTGAAATTGTACCGAACGGTGACTTAAAAAACCGAGGTACATACCGAACAGTGAATTTTGTGTACTGTTACACCCCTAACTGACACTCAGTATTTTTTTTTTTCCTTTTTTAATTTCAAATGTGACACGTTTTTTGTCCTGCTGCCCAATTTGCTGGGTTTGGCCTGCCTGGTCCAGTGAAGCTGTCTGGGTTATTCTGAGCCTGGCTGCGTGTCCCCCTGCCATGTTGCTATATTTAGCCGGGCTTGTTTCTCATAGATTTAATGTGTCTCCAGAGAGCTGTTGGCACACAAGGCCTCCAGCTCCAGAAAAAACCTGACCTCTCATAATCCATACAAAGATGAGAGAAAGTCGAAATTGTGAAATAACAACAACTATATATATAAAAAAAAAAAATGTACTGCAAAGCCGAAGGAAAGACAGAGGAATCCGATCCACACATAGTAAACATTAATGTAGCATGCGGTTTATCCAGCAGTTTGGCACGAGACGGCCGCTGTTCTTGGAATAACGTCAATGTTTGCTTGCTCGTGTCAGCATTTGGCATCTGTCCCTCAGGAGGATTATCGTTTGTATCTCTGATTAAAGTAAGACCTCTAATGAGTGATATTTTGGCTTTGACTGGAACGAGCGCTTGGCAGCGTTCTCGAGCTCTTCTTCTGATCTTCACAAAGACTGCTTAAGGCTGTCATTTGGCATCGGATGGTACCGTTTAAATTCGGTAAGATGGAGTTTCCTGAGGAAAAATGAACTCGTGCACCCATTGTCTTACAGTGTATTGTATTTAGGGAGAACAATCAGTAGGAGTTGCAGTGCAGCTGGAGAAAATCTTTAGTTTGTGCTGTTATTTGTGTTATTAAAAGTGTTCTGTCGTTATGAAGCGAATTAAGATGAAAAAAAATAAAAAATACTGTCTGTCCTTTAGGGAATTTATTCAAATTGAGTCTGCGTCTGGAGAGAAATAGATGCGGATGAACAGTGTGCTCGGCTTAATACACTCAGAACACTTGGACCTGCACGATTACGTCACTTGCATCTGATGGTGACCCAGGTGACCTCTCTGCTGCTGTCATCTGCTGCCTGCTGTGCGAGAGTGTGCGATTGTGTTTGCTTGTGTATGTGTGTGTGTGTGTATGTGTCCTCTGCTTAGGCAGGGACACGGCTAAGAAAAGACACACACAAAGACAAAGCTAGACACTCAGCCACTGAATGCAAATTTTCTCCTCAAAGGCGTAATTTATACAATACCTTTGGAGTAAGCAGCTTTAATACGTAGGCTAGCTCGAAGGAGAGTGTATATGCGAAGAGCTTTGAAAGTAACGCAGCTGAATAATCACCTGGAAGGTCATATTTATAGGTAGGAATGGAAAATATGGCAGTACTTAAAAAAGAATTTTCACCAGATTTGACATATTGGTATTTTTATGTTGAATTTCAGTATAAAGTATAGCTGCATGGGACAATTCCTCTGTCTGTATTCAGGTTTACACTAAAATGGGTGTGGCCTAAATGCTGTTTGCTTTTTTGGGGGGGTTTCGGTCGACACTACCAGCATGTTCTTTTGAAATTGTGAACCACTTTGGACATTTAATAGGTAGAAAAAGCAGCACTGTCGGTCAGCATGGCTTTGACAGTTCCTCAACCGGGGCTACATCATGTAAGTTGAAAAATCAAATGCTCAGTGTTTTTTTTTTTTTTTTATCTTTTCTGGACAGTAATTATTTTTCTTTCGGCTCCTGACTACAATGATTTCTAACATATTTAGCTGTTTCTGTTCTGTAAGTATAGAAAACAAACTAGTTTGTAAAATTAAACCACCTCAATTAGGTAGAAATTTATGAAGCCCTGAGAGGTCATGCATTACAATTTTTTTTCTTTTTCATGATTTAAGTGTGTAAAATAATTGTAGGCAGGTTATTGGAGCTTGTTTAGTGCTAGATTCCCTGTTTTGGAAGTATCATTAGATTCCAGTTAAAATTATTTAGATGCATTTGATAATGGTGAGTTGTCAGGTTGTGGCAATTTTAAATAACTTACAGACACAAAGCTGTTGCAGCTGCATGAGAATCGAAAAATAAATATGCTAATAAAAAAAAATACTTTTGCTGCCTCTAGAACAATGCAAACATATTTTAATGTGGCTGTAACGAGAAAAAAAAACGTATGTCGAGATATATTGGGCATCAACTCCAATAAAAGTGGCCTTTCTTTACCCTGCAAGATTCATCTGACCATTTGCATTCTTTGTTCATTCCAAATAATGGAGTAATGCATTCATGTTTGATTGCATCCCTTTATTCAGACCTTTACAATAAGAAACAATATATGGACAAAGAGGAAAAATTAAGCAACTGGTAGCTTACAGATAGTAGTGCATAAGTCAGCTAGTGTTATACCATCGTCATATTGAATATTCGATTTTGATTGGCTGGAAGGATTTGATCAGTTGATTCATTATTATAAAAGAACGCACTGCCTTATAAACAATGGTAACTACTCTATAGTAGCATACAGAGTGAGAACAATGTCCTAATGACCTCATTGAGACAAATTTATTTGAAGCAGTGAATATACAGTGGAACCTCAATATTCACATCCTTGACACTCGCGACCTCGATCGTCCGCGACTTTTCATCTGGAACTATTAGAAAAATCTGAAATCTGAAGCGCGAGTTTGTGTTCATAAATTACTTAAAAATGTTTGAAAAACTATTTTATTATTGTATTATTAATTTGAAGTAGTAAATGAAATTTTTATGACAAGCATTTCACAATTTTTGTTGAGTTACAGTGCAGTACAGTACAATACAGTACAATTCCCCTTGAAAAAGGAACCATCAAAAGGAGAGTGTCAAAACCTCGCGATTTTTTTTGTTACTCGCGAGGGGTCATAGAACGTAACCCTCGCAAGTATCAAGGTTGCATATATATATATATATATATATATGGATAAAGGTCCCATATAAAACTGACACAAGGAATTATCACCAACAGCTTTACGTATAGAGAAAGTAGTAGCTCAGTGGTTAAGGCTCTGGGTTACTGATTGGAAGGTCATGGAATGACCTTGGTATCACCAAGCTGCCACTCTTCGGGCCTATGAGCAAGGCCCTTGACCCTCAGTGCTCCAGAGGTGCTGTGTCATGGCTGACCCTCCCTCTGACCCCAGCTTCTAACCTCGCTTGGATATTTCGAAAAAAGAATTTCACTGTGCTGTAAAGTACATGTGAGAAGAATAAAAGATCTTTCTTTCTGTATAAGAGAAGCTGCACAGATGTATATAATTCACACACAAACACAATCTCTCTCACTCTCTCTAATAACTGTTTATTCAAATAAATGTAATCTTATTGAACTTCTTCAATTCTGTGTATGATTTAGAGCAGGGATAATCTAGATGTGTATATTGAATACCTTACGAAAATGAAGCTTTATTTTTAAATCTATTCAGTCCATTTTGCACTGCAGACACCAGTGACACTTCTTGATGCTGGCAAGTGACCATGGTATAAGCGGGATAATCAAAAGCAAGGTGTGCGTTACAAGATCGTAATGCACTCTGTGGAGGCAACCTCACTCACATGGGGCGGTTGTCCTTTTTTTTTCCGACTCGTGCATTATGATCGTGTAACAAAAACCCGGACATGGATTACCTCTTACTTAGAAACCAATGATCCCATTGATCCGACCATATTATGCTGCGACTTATCACAATATCGATCTCATAATCTCGCCACAAAAACCTACACTTAATGCGATGAAGAATCTTCTCGGCTCCCCACCTCACACGCAGCTCATGCAGCTTTTACTAATTTTTTGGTAATTGCTGAGGTTTTACTCTCTCTCTCTTCCGTGAACCTGTTTTACCTCAGGTTTTTGTCTCTTGTCTGAATGATCCTCTAGCTGCTCAGACTGTGACGGGAGAAATTTCACCTTTCCCCTTCTCTCTCTCTCTCTCCACTGACATGTCAGCTCTCTTCCTGACCATGACATGCATGCAGCGTGGCTGCTTTCACAGGGTTACCCGTCTCAAAGGAGATCTTACCATCCACACGGCTGTAAATAAAGCTGCAGTGAGCTGCACAAGGACAACATCCTCTCCTTATGCTCAGGTTTTAGCACAGAATCTGCAGGACTTCACACTCAATTAGAGCATCACTTTCGTTTTTCTCCTTTCTCATTAATATTTTGCTGCCTCCTCAAGAAGTATACAAGCACCAGCCACGCACGCAGTCATCTATGGAGAGAAAAATCAGGCCCCGGGCAAATATTTTTAAGATGCGGCGACTTAGATAAATGTCTTGTGTTTGTGTCAGAACGATCAGGAAATGGAAAGCAAACAGAAGGGAAGCAACATGAGCGCCCGCACTGATGACAGGAGTCGGGCTCTTTGTTTGGAAGTGGAATGAACTTGAAAGCAAAAGGCCTGCCAATTCCAGTGCAATTTCCTGTGATGTCAATGTTGGCAGACAGAAAGGAAAAAGAATTTGAAGGCAACATTAGCGTTTGATGTGCAGAGAAGAGAGCAAGAGAGGGAGAGACAGAGAGAAAAAGAGAGAGAGAGAAAGAGAGAGGGAGGGAGTCTGTGAAATGAAAGAGGGAAAATGTGTCAACAAGCCAGGAAAGGGACCATTACTGGCTGCTGCTGCTGCTTCTTTCTTGCCCATTCGCCTAAGTTAATAGAATCCGACCATTACGCAGGAGTGGGAACGTGGTCTTGTTCTCCGCTGTTCTTGTACAATAACAACCAGGGCCATTTGAGTTTTGAATTTCTTTGAGTCTGCAGGCTGGGGCCATCACTGATGTTTTCTTTTTTTTTGAAAGAAAACCTGTGACTGCATTTGTAAACACTTCTTTCTCCACAGGTGTGACATTGAAGTGTCATGCTTGTGGGGTTTTTGCTCTCAGACAAACACTCAGAGGCACCAAAACAATCCAAACCCTGCCATGATGCGCAAAGGAACACAATAGCAGTTGTCTAATTGCTTAATTAACAGAACTGATTGTGTTGCTTTCCCATAACATTTACGATAACAGTGGACCCTGGGTCTGTTAACGTACCCAAGGACATAAAGGGGTTTCACTTTATATCCCGTCCTCAGCTTTGCCATTCTAGAAAACATTTAAAGTGGCAGTGAAAGTGAGTTAGTTAGTGATGGAGTACATGCTGAAACGAAACGTTTTAAATGCTAACATTTCAACTTTTAGGGACAGTCATTCGCTCAGTGTGATGTCCCTACAGTAGAGTAGCATAATTACTTCAATTTGTACCTCTAAAAAAAACATGCTGCTCATCAGCATAGTTTGGCCAATCTTTATTTCTATTGAATAATAATGATAGTAATCTCATGTAATCATAATAATGAATGTAATCTGAAAGCTAGACTAGTGAGATAGATGACACTAGTAAATTGAGTTGGAACAAAAAAGATTTTATGGTTCCAACATTCACTAATACCTACACACATGCTTATTCGTTTAGTGATCTAATCAGCCAGTCACATTTCATCAGTGCAACACGTGATCATAATCGTGCCGATACAGGTCAGTGATCATGAGAATAAGGAAAACTGTGATCTTAGAGTTGAATGCTGCAAAGAAAATGTTATCTGGCAGGTTTGTAGACATTGTGGATGAGTGAGGACAAAGAAGACTGTCCAGACTGGTTGAAAGTGACCAAAAGGGTCATCTATAGTGGGCAGAAAAGTATATCATGAAAAGTTAGAGAATAATTGGTTACAGCAGCAGAAATCTTTAGGTTTAGGTTTGGTGTGAGCATTAAGGACTTTTCCTGTATCTGCATTGGCTAATTAGACCGCGTGTGCATGAACGTGTGAATGTTTGTGGGTGAAAACACCCAGTTAAAACTGCAGACTTTACCAGCTGAAAAAAAAAAAAAAAAAAAGTAGATAAGTGAATTAGGAGGAAATAAACATGCATAGTCTTGAAACTGTAGCTGATTAATGATAGCACCTTGCTCCAGAATAGCTGAAGTTTCAGGATCAATAAATAGCTGGGAAACTCAATGAGCATCAATGGCTCTATTGGACTGTTCTCATTTGTAGCCTTTATTACCTCGGACATTTGTTGCTGCAGTTCATCAGGCTTGTGGAGGAAGTGAGATTCATTTATTAGAAGCAGAGTGGAGGCCTACAAGGATTTTTTTATGATAGTTTTTTTTTAAAGATTACCTTTTTATTAGTTTTTGCGTGATATGCTTCAAAAATCTTCTTTTCTTTTAATGGCATATTTAATATTGGAATATTGGGGTAAATTTAACTATATTTAGAGACACTACTCTATGCCAGTTCAGAGGACAAAAATCTAATTATATCACAGTGCTGTTGAATTCTGAGATGCAATTAGTCAATAGTTCACCAGGATATGTTTGATGTTTCATTCTTTAATACGTTATATTATACTTATATTAATGCAATTAAAGTGCAGTTAAATTGTCAGGTAACATAGGTAAAGTCGAATGGAAGTGCTGGATTCTTTTATTTTCCAATATATAGACTGAGAATCAAAACACAAAGTCAAGACCCGTAACCTGAATCATGGGAAGCAGCAGGCGACAACAACTACTGTCGATGTGTGAAGTGCGAGGTGAAACAAGTGCCCGTTTCAAATACATGTGAACAGTGGTGCAGTGGCTGATGAGAAGTGTAGTCCCGTGTATTTCATGGATTTATCCTGATACACATTCTTATCTTAAAACAGTATAATCATTGAGTTTACACAGTGTATTAGACTGTTTTATTGCACACATAATTACACCTACTGTATATTGGTGTAGTTGAAGTCATTTCTGGGCCATTAAGTGCTGCTTTATTATTATTAATCATGAAAAATATCTTTAATGATTAGATTCGTAGACTTTTGGTATAATAAGTAACATTGAAGAATTGATATATTCTATTGCTATATATGTCTCATCATCATCACTAATCCTTAGCTTGACATAACGCTAAAACATAGTTCGAAATGCAACCCATCTTACTGAAAGGAAAATGCCAGCTTTTAGACTTTCGATCAGACCGTCATGAGTTTATATACAAGCACCTCCAAGCTTTCACTGCTGGGCCCCTGAGCAAGGCCCTTAACCCTCAACTGTTCCATATATATAAAAAGATAAGATAATTATAATGAATAAATGAAGGAATGAATGAATGACAAAAGAAAGGTAGGTAAGTATTTAGAGGAAAGGAAGGAAGGAAGGAAGGAAGGAAGGAAGGAGGGTAGATGAAAAGAGGGAAGAAAAAAAGGAAGGATGGAAGCTGGTTGAAAGGAAAGAAGGAAGTCAGAAGGGAGGATAGAAATAAAGTAAAGAAGGATGGAAAGAAGGAAGGAAGGAAGGTAGTGAGAAGGAAGGAAATATGATAGTAAGGAGAGAAGAAACAAAAGTAGTCAGAAGGAAGGAAGGAAGGAAGGAAGGAAGGAATCTAAAATTGAAAAGCCTTCCCAGAACATTGAGGTGTTTAAAAGCAGAAGAATGGAACGAGATGTTCAACATGCCCTTGAGTAATGGTCAGGTGTCCATAAATGCACCCTTAGAGATGGTGGTACGAGTCGAGCAGTGGTTTAGGATCGCAGGGAGCTTAGTGCAGTGCAGGGTGAGTGATATCAGTGCTATAATGTAGAGCAGTAGCGGCCCATTTTTGGCTTTGTAGACGAGCAGACTTTGAAATCTGATGTGGGCAGCTCCAGGAAGCCAGTGGTTATTGAAATAACATTCTTTCCTCATAGATGGACAGAGAACCATGTGAACTAAAATACAGATAACACAGTCAGCCTTCTGCTTTCAAGCCATAATATTTTCATTAAACAGTCTGAAGTTGTTTGGCAGTGCCGTGAACTCTGCTCAACCCGACTCATGTCTTCGTTATTTTTTAGTAGGGTGTCATTAAGCTCCTTAGTCTAAGCCACAAATTATAAGGTGTGGTGTTCGACTGGCAAAATGTGGCCACAAAAATGCTGATTGCGACGAGGACGATTAACACGGATCCAGCGCAGGAAGCAGCCCGGAGTGAGCTATTCCTGTCTCTATTAGCTCTGTTATTATACGATCGTATTACAGGTCGTTATTATATTAAAATATTGCATTTTTACACAGATATTAGACTTTGGGTGTATGCAACATTGCACTGTGTAACATTTGAAACAGTCACACTCATTGTTACACACTGAAGTAGGGAAGAGTGCACTGTATGACATCATTTCCTTTGTAATCTCACTTTCTCCTTCTCTCTTTATTCTCTGCTTCGAATTAATACTGTTATTTTGAGATTGCTTTTATTTGATACATGACGGTTCCATTCATGAGATTTACACACCCAATCATGTCATACTAATATTGCTGCATGCCAGACCAAAAAAAATGCTGATCAGGCCAAAGCACGCACGTGTATATATATATATATATATATATATATATATATATATATATATA
>JAAIIK010000016.1:6421446-6432588 GCA_014706435.1 Silurus glanis | reverse complement strand
AAACCGCCTCCTTGGTCTTCCTCTTTTCCTCCTTTCTGGTGGCTCCATCCCCAGCATTCTCCTACCGATATACCCCATGTCCCTCCTCTGCATGTGTTCAAAACATCTCAATCTCGTCTCTCTCACTTTGTCCCCAAAACAACCTACATGCACTGTTCCTCTAATAAACTCATTTCTTATCCTGTCCATTGTCATCACTCCTAATGAAAACCTCAACATCTTCAACTCTGCTACCTCCAGCTCCCCCTCCTGTCTTTTTACTCAATGCCTCATGTCTCTAAACATACATACAACATCGCAGGTCTCAGCACAGTAATATAAACTTTCCCTTTTACTGTTGCAGATACTCTTCCATCACAAATCACTCCTGTCACTCTTCTCCACCCACTCCACCCTGCCTGCACTCTTTTCTTCACTTCTCTAACACACTCTCCATTACTTTGCACTGTTGACCCCAGGTACCTAAACTCCTCCACCTTCTCCACCTCTTCTCCCTGCAACTGCACCACTCCACTGCCGTCCCTCTCATTCACACACATGTACTCTGTCTTACTCCTACTGTCTTTCATTCCACTTCTATCCAGCACGTACCTAAACCTCTCCAGGCTCTTCTCAACCTGCTCCCTACTCTCACCACAAATCACAATATCATCCGCAAACATCATAGTCCAGGGAGACGCCTGTCTGATCTCGTCCGTCAACCTGTCCATCAGGAACCACTGCAAACAGGAAAGGGCTTAGAGTCGATCCTTGATGCAGTCCAACCTCCACCTTGAACCAGTCTGTCGTTCCTACTGCACACTTTACTGCTGTCACACTGTTCGCTTAGATGTCCTGCACCACCCTCACATACTTCTCTGACACACCTGACTTCCTCATACAATACCATGTTATACATACCAACGTCCTATACAATTGTAAACCTCCATTTTTGTGTTAACAGTTTGGGGAAGAGCCTCATATGGCTATAAAGGTCATGTGTCCAAATACATTTTACATTGCAGATGTTTACATATAGTCCACGATACAATAATAACTAATAACTTTACACAAATTTACCAGGAAAAGTTAGAAATGCTTACAATCTTAATACAGTGTGCTGTTTTACTGAATAATCATTGGCTGATTTTATGTTTGGTGATAATTGTTATTGAGGCTCTTGTTTGTCCTGAGCAGTTTAACGTTAAGCGCCAGGATGGGTGTGTGTGTAAACTTTTGAACAGGATGATTGATAAGGATTAATAATGTAATATAAACAATTCAAACTGATCAAAAGTTTATAACATTATGGATACTATATTGGTTTTAAAATTGAAGTTAATAATAAAAGCATACGTCTCTGTCTAAAGTTGTGGTTTCATTCATTTTTAACAAGCAATCTATACATTTGTGAAATCCCTTTTCTTTCTAAATACAGGAACTTAAACTAAACTAAAATTACCTTCATATAAATTGTCTATATAAATGTGTGTATTTGCCAAATTTTGTTTGTCATGCGTTGATGAGTTCTGCTAAAATATCTTTGGAGTGCTTGCTGCAATGTGTTGAAATACTTCGCTGCATCTTAAAGCTGATAACTCCTGTCTGGGAAAACCAAAAGTTAATTATGCCAAGACTTTTGAAATCCTGCTCATAATTGCCATTGAAATACTGTGTTCATTTATTAAAGCTTCATTTTACCCAAAAGACCTACACAGCATCTATCCCTGATTTGTGTATCTACGATGTTTGTTTGGTCTATAAACATTCAAGCAATTATCATAAGATTCCGAGTTCAATTACTGACAAGGCTGTAGATGTTATAAGGCTGGAATACAACAGGATAATTACTCCAGCTTATAACATTCGATTACTCTGTTCTTGATCACAGAGACTTGTAGGACTAGTCGAAAAAGGGCATTTTTAATGCAGTTAGTGCTCTCCTGCAAGCATGTTCAGCTGCTGCTACATGCTGCATGAGCAGCAGTTAAAAAGGCTTAGAATAAACACAGTGGCTTTTGATATCCTTTCCCATTCGGTACCTGGTGAGTAATCGGAAAGTATCATATCAAGTGGAAAAAACTGGTAGTGCACCGATAAACAAAGAGCTTCAATGTTGCTCAGTGATAAATAAAAGATTCTGTCTCCGCAGAGCATGATTTGACTCAGGGTCGATCTCTATTATGGTTTAATATGGAGATGCCCTTGACAACCTCATCTTCTGATGACATGTCGCTGCTAATGTCAGATACCTAAGACATTTTTGAGACAGCCTTGAATGCTTCTATGTTACATTTATTCTTTTGTTTAACTGATAGCTGTGTATGTACTCTATCTTGAGGTAAGATTCTACACCGCTGTGGTTCCTTTAAACCTCCGAACCTGCCTAATTCATCCTGATCGCTTTTTCATGCTCCTGCAGCCCAAATATACCTAACTCAAACTCTAGACTGCAGAATGAAACATGGGTACACACCAGATTAAATCTGGAGGAAATGTATTATTATTTTTTTTTCTGCATGCTGTAGGTACACTAAAGAAAAACCATGAACATACACTGATCATTTATAACATTGACATTTTAATATTGTGACAGGTGGAAGTGAACCTGTTAGTGGGTGGGATATTAGGCAGTGAGTAAACATTTTGTCCTCAAAGTTGATGTGTTAGAAGCAGGAAAAACAGCAAGTGTAAGGCGAGTTTGAGCAGGGGCCAAACAGTGATGACTAGACGACTGGGTCAGAGCATCTCCAAAACTGCAGGTCCAACAGACGAGCAACTGTAGCTCAGATTGCTGAAGAAGTTAATGCTAGTTTTATTGTTGCCACATGCCAGTCAATATTAGACAGGTGGTCATAATGCTATACTTGATCGGTGTATATTAATGTATATTTAAACTGTGATGACGTACCATTTAGAGTCTCCCTCTGTCTCTGTCTGTCTTACCTCCATAATCTGTGACGTCGATCTTCTCATATTCAAACCTCACAAGGTTAATTAAAATAGTGTGGCAATGGCAGCGGTGCCCAGTTGTATCATCCACCCCTAGCCACAGTTTTTTTATTTTTTTTTTTTTTTATTTTTTATAATTCAAAACCCCATGATAGCAGAGAGGAGGAGGCAGGACGAGTACACAAGGCTGCTGCCTTGGCACCGGGGAGAAGAGGCAGTACCATCCAAAGTTCAATGTCATTAATTGGTCAGCATTTGAATATTAGCTGAGAGCTCGCTTAATTAACGGGATAATAAAAGCATCCTGAGCCATGAGAGGGGGAGCGTGAAGGAAGTGGAGAGGGGTGCATAGGAGGGCGAGATGGAGAGAGCAGGAGGGGGCAGACGCAGCAGGAAATAGAGGGCATTCGGTGCCGAGAGCTTGGCGCCAGGTGATAAGAGCGATCCATCCGTGTGAAAGGTCCAGGCACTGTAATTTGCGTGAGCTGCTTTTAATTGTCATAACCTTTTAAATGGCATAGTTTATCAGAGTCCTCTAAATGTCCCGCCGGATTGCCATTTGACGTGGTGCATGGTAACTAGTGCTGCACTTCCATTGGCTGGAGGAAGAAAAAAATCCTAAAAAAATTCTTCCAGCAAGATGATTGATAGAAGGATTTTTTTTGTTCTTTCTATTTCTGTTTCCCCCCCCCCCCTTCATTTCCATCTGCAAACTGCCACCTGCTAATTGCAGTGTGGATTTTTGCCCTGCATCTAGAGGCATGTTTATTTGTTTTGTGCTGCATTTCAGATGCAAATTCTGATTGTTTGTCCAGTCTTAATCAAGCAGCAAGCTGAAAGCAAGTTGCGCTTCAAGCTGCTCTCCCCTGGGGCCTCATTTAGAAAATGTTAGCTGAATAGGGGCAAAATTTCATTTTGTCAGCTGACGTCGCATCCATGTACTCCACGACTTGGATCATGTTGGTTTTATAGTCTTGCCTGATGTAATTAGTCGTTCTTTGCGACGTCCTGTTCTTTGCGCCTTATCATGGCTCAGGACTCAATACCTGACGAAAAGTAATGCCCAAGTGTTCGAACTGAAGGATCTGCTATTGTTTCTTTATCAGGCGTGTGCACAGGGGACCGTGATGTGATGATGTGATTTTATTCTCAGCGTGCTCCGGGCGTGAATCACGATATGTGTGTGTTATCTCGAGGGGGAAGTGGGTCAGTATTGTACCTGCTTCGTGTAAAAGGTCAGGGGGATTGCTTGGTTAAGAATCCAATCTGTGAGACATTGTATTGGAACACGAAGGTACAGATGTAGCCATTAAGGTGACCCAGAGGAGTGCACACATCTACACTAGTGAGAGGAGGACTATTGACTGCACTGTATTTTCTACGAGATTTGCAGGGATTAGTGTATGTATGGCAGCGCATGTCGTTGAGGCATTGTTAAGGCGTTGTTTTAATAGCAGTTTTAATTTACATAGCATATAGCATATTTACATAGCATATGTTATCGCTGTTCGATTGGTTCCATTGATTGTATACTTTTATGCTCTCAAAAACCAAAAATCTCACTTTACTATAAAACTCTGACCTCTAATCATTCGTTTGATAGATTTTTCCCTGTTTAATGTGCAGACATTATCCATCTAGATAACTCATACAGCCCTTCTTACACAATGAAGATTCGGTCTTCTGGATTTTGAAGCGCTATTGGCTGCACTTGATGGTCTCTGTAAGACTAGATTCAAATTTAAAATGAAAAAAAAAAGTAAAAATCAAAATCTTTTTATCTTTTTAGATCCTCAGCAGCTCGATTAGCAAAGTGCTCAGCATGGGCTATAGTGCTCCAGAAATCAGTAAGATACACAGCCGCTAAACCCTTCCCGAGGTTTAAATGCCATACGCAGGACTTTGTAGTCAGTGTGGAACTTAATAGACAGCTGATGCAAATTGAAGTAGAAATCTCTTAATCTGACAAATGCTGCATATGCGTATGCCAATTTGACAGCACCGGATCAATAAAACTAATGAGAGTCTGAAAGGAAAAAGGGGGGTGGTGTTGCTTCAGTACACAGTTTTGTTTATCAAGTAATTTCTCTTTCGGCAGAGCCAGGTTATATTGACGTGTCATTTCATATTTTTAAGACCTCAATCCTCGACTCTGCTGACTTAATAAGTCACGGCATTCGTTTTCTTTTTTCTGCTCTCTCGTTTCGTATCCTCTCGACACCCAGTAATATTGGGCAACTCTCTGATTGCTTTAATTATAAAAGCCCAATTTGAAGTGGCATTGTTGTCTGGGTTAATGACACCCGGGGAGCGTGAGGATGAATACGAATGGGATAAATATCTCTCTCTCTCTCTCTCTCTTTATCCCTCTCTCTCTTTCTTTTTCTTCTTATCAGTCTCACTCTTACTCCATCGTATCCGTGCGTTTGGTATTTATGTTTTTAAACGCTCCACTTTTCTCGCATCCTTTGCTCTCACAAAACGCGAGCCGCTCTAAAAATACAGCGTTCAATAGGAGCGTCGGCGCTCTGAATGCGAGATGAGAGCGAGCGACGTGTCGTCTCAGCACGCTGGCTTTGGCGCAGCGGCGCTCCGTCGCGTTCCCATCGCTCCTTTGCCTTTCATGTGTGAAATACGCATGTTTGTGTCTTGTTGCGCGTCAGTCTCGCTCTCCCTCGGTTTCAGCCCGAGCCATTTCGCGCTATCTCTCTTTTTCACACACATGCATGCATATACAAAAAAAAATAAATAAAAAACACAGCACCGCAGTCCCTTGCTTGCTGACAAGCGAAGAGCTGAGCTGCCCAGTGGAAATCAGAAATGGCTGTCCTGCAGAGCCTCAGGGCAGCAAGGGGCACGGGGCTTTTAAAAGACATGCAATTAAACTTAATTTTTAATGAATATTAATGGAATTAGTGCCAGATTTGGCTGGGATCTGCAACGGAAGGTACGGGAATGACTAATTCATTTGGTAGTCATGAGGAGCCTGTCAAGGGGACACGAGAGAGAGAGAGAGAGAGAGAGAGAGAGAGAGAGAGAGAGAGAGAGAGAGATACAGAAGGATATAGTGTGTGTGACTGAGAGCGAGAGAGAGAGAGAGAGAGAAGAATGAATACATGGAGGAAAGGCCCTTATGAACGATCCATACACTGTACCCATGAAGCTGAGGGAGAATGATAAAAGAGGAATCACTTCCCTCCCCTCATTTCACCCCTAATACCTTCATTAAAGCACTTTCCATCTGTGAATGCTGGAAAATCGGCCCATTGACGGGACCTTACATAAGCTAATATCACACCGCTTCCTGTCATTGTGCTCATATAATGTGATTGAATTCTCTTTACCTTTCTCACCACCCACTTGTGCCATTTCTCTCCCAGTCCCTCTCTCATTCCTCTACAATAAGCAGCAGCAGAAGCAGGGCACGGTTTGTATTGCGTGCGATGTCATACCCCTAGTGCATCGTTTCACGAATTATCGTGTGTATGATCATTTAATAAAAGGCATCATTTCGTGGAAATGTAACATAACAGAAGAGGTTATACATGAAAATCTTTGCCATGCTGTGCCAGAGGCCAGAAGTATTCTTGTACTGTTGTACAAGTATAAAAGTAACCTTTACAAAACGTTTCTTGAGGCATCTTGACTTCTTTATTCAAATATTTACATGCCGGCCGTTTACAAAGCCTCGGCATCACACAGTGCGTGCTCTGAGACGTTGCCTCGAGGCCAAGAATGTGTTAGATGTGTACTGATGCAACAGTAACTTTACACACCACCTGAATGCAGTTTTCTGTCTCGATTGTACGGAGCTAAAAACTCAGTCAGTTGAAAACACAACCTACACTGGTTTTAAAAGTACACAGTGAATCCTTGGTTCTTTCCCCAAGTGTTACCACAAAAATAGTGGCACACAGTTGTATAAGATGCCTTCAGATGCAGTAGCAAAACATTTCCCTTAATTTGAACTAGGAAACCCAAACCTGTTCCAGCATAACAATGCTCCTGTGCCCAAAGCAAGCTCAATGAAGATACAGTTTGTAGGGGTTGTAGTGAAAGATCTTTGAATGGCCTGCTATAGAGTTCCCTTTTAGGAACTTGAGCTGCGTCGCAACGCTTTGGGAACGCTTTCATAAGCTGGCCGAGTCTCTTTACTGAGGTAGTGGAGACCATACTCCAATCCAGAGCTCCCTCTACAAGAAAGTCGTATGCCACTAAATGGCGCTTGTTTTCTGCATGGTGCGAGCACCACCAATTAGACCCAGTCTACTGCCCAGTTGGTTCAGTGCTGGAGTTCCTGCAGGAACCGTTTGCCACAGGATTGGCTCCTTCGACCCCGAGAGGTTTTCGTGTCTGGCTTACTGTGCCCCGCTTGCTGGGCAGAAGCTGGGTAGACACCCTTTAATGACACCGTCATGCTGGGGGCTTTGTCTGAGCCTCCTTCAAACCATTGGCCGAGGTGGCCCTTAGGTATCTTTCTATCGAGACTACTTTCCTTTTGGCCATACCTAAGGTGCCCGTGGCTCCCCCACGACCTGTCGTTCTGCAGGCATTCTCCTTTTTCCTTTTCTTCATTCTGCTTTTCAAGCCCCTGACCAGGAGAAACAAAACTGACTGCGTCCAGTGCGAGCGCTGGACACGTACGTCCACAGGAGGAGTTTATGGAGGAAGTTGTTTGTCTGCTATGGTCTCTATAGAAAAGGGATTCCTGCCAACAAGCAGACTCTCAGTAGGTGGATTGTGGATGCTATACTACTGCCTCTACGGCCTGGGACTCCAGGACATTTGCAACACTGGGGGCTGGTCCACCCCGCTGACCTTCGTCCGGTTCTATGAACTTGACCTTAGAGCCACTCCTGGCTCCTCTCTCCTGCGCTCTGGATGTGCTCTCACACACTAGGCAAGGACTGGTCAGTGTGGCATGATTGGACTCTTGTTCCCAAAGCGTTGCTACGCAGCTTGAGTTCCTGAAAGGGAACGTCTCTAGGTTACGTATGTAACCTTAATTCCCTGAGGGGACGAGACACTGCGTGTCCAAGCCACACCGCCTCATTCCTGCCACGCTTCCCTTCTCTTTTGCAGAAGCTACCATCGGCTCCACCGGCTTCCGCCGGTGACGTCCCATCTTGCCGTTGGCCGGATTACACACGTGATTCAGAGCGTGAACAACATGGAAGCGTTCCCAAAGCGTTGCGATGCAGCGTCTCGTTCACTCAGGAAACTAAGGTTATATACGTAACCTAGGGACGTTCTGACCTCAAATATTGGGGATGAATTTGAATGCTGACTATGCTAATTTTTAGTTTCTCTGTGTGTTTGCTAAGGTTTTGTTTTGCTACCATTTTTCGTGTCATGCTTGATCATGTTCCTAGATCCGGTAGTCTTGTTTTTTGGTTTTATTTGTTGTGTTGCTGTTTGCTTATTTTCACTAGAGTCTGCACTTGCTTCAGTTGTTTTGTCTTTTACATGATTAGGACCATGAGAACAAACTGTATGTGTCATCTTATCAACTTTGAAACACTATTAAAGGAAGGCTGGTGAGGGAGAAGAAAGTTTCTATAACGTTTTGCTTTTGAGTCCGATTCCTCTCAAGGTTCCTTCCTCATGAAGGCTCCGGGAGTTATTTCTTGCCACCTTCACTTCTGGTTTGCTCATTAGGGATACATTTGGTTACTGAGATGTATATCCTGAATGAATTTAAATTAATTTAATTTATTTTTTATTTGTTTAGCATTTTAACAATGAACATTGTCTCAAAGCAGCTTTACACAGATAATGTGGTGATAAAAATGAATTCGATGTTCTTTATAAGTGTAAGTTTGTCCCTGATGAGCGAGCTGGTGGCGACTGTGGCAAGGAAAAACTCCCCGAGATGGCATAAGGAAGAAACCTTGAGAGGAACCAGACTCAAGAGGGATAAACGATGTTGCGGGGTGCAGTGATGGTGATCAGAAGCAAACTGTAGTCCTGAGTCAGTGTAGCAGATTGTTGACATTAACTACAGTCCAAATCCATCCTCAAACCTCCCGTTCTTACTCCGGAATTTCATGGCACCACAGGGCGTTGATGAGAAACCGTCCCCAGCTGCACAGAATGGCCTCGGATCGAAAAGAACACCATCCAGCCTGGACGAAGTGGGAAGATCCGAGGAGGGAAGAGGCGGCAGAAACAGTGGTCACTGGAACCTCAGGAGCATGTTTAACTTGACCAAGAGAGAGCGACAGAGAGCGAGAGAGAGAGAGAGAGAGAGAGAGAGAGAGAGAGAGAGAGAAGAGGGGTGACAGGAAGAGAAGGATATGGATTATTATGTGTCCTTATTGTTGTATGAAAGTTAAGGGCACTGTGCAGTTGTGGATTCGGGCAAGTCTCGCTATGGCAGCATAACTAAAAGGGAGACCACACCACCATCAACAAACCTTAGTGAACGTGTGAGGGCGAGGGGACGACAGCATACAAATATCCTAGTTCACCAAACACTTTAGGAAGCATTTCTTTCTGTAAAACTATAGCTGCTATATAGTAAGTGATCAAATAAACGCATTTGGTTTGTTTTGTGGTTTCACAACCGTAAAATATATTTTTTTATAAAAATAACTAGTCATTGTAGGCAAATTGTTGTGGTTTATGTAAAGTCCAACTTTTCAGGGCATGCCAGTGAAAGGGCAACAATCAACTTTGGTGTGGCTGAATCACACGTTGATGTTGTCGATTATTTTCCTCCGCCAGCACGACCCTGTCAAGCTTTTATTACAATAATCTTTCGAATTCATTTAAATGCATATTATTTTGAATAAATATGTTCCAAATGTGTGCATGTAGGTCAACGGGAAATATATACACAATATATAAATAAATTCATTTGTATGTGTGTGTGTGTGTGTGTGTGTGTGTGTGTGTGTGTGTGTGTGTATGTGTGTGTGTGTGTGTGTGTGTGCGTGTGTGTGCGCGCGCTTCCTCTGTCTGTAGTTTGAAAGACATGTTTTTTTCCTCACAAACCAGCCGTTTATGACCTTGTCCGCTTTTCATCTTGACAGACTGTTTACTTTTGGAAGTGCTGTGTATTTTTTAAAGCGCTGTAGAAATGAATGACTTCCTAATAGGTAATAGAATACTCGCCGGGCCCGGTGCCAGTCTCTGCCTCTGACGTCCAACGGGTTATGAGTAAGACGTAGTGTTCCCCGTTCTCCATTCCTGACCTTCAATCATTCATGTTTAACACTGCAGTTGTGACAAGCACAAATCATTTCCTTTCTGTTTAATATTAAGAAGAATGCTCCCTGTGGATCTGTGTTATGTGGTAGACGTGTTTGTCAAATAATATCAACATTTATTTAACATTTTTTCCAGCACACTTTCTTGTTTTTTTTTTTGTTGTTGTTGTTGTTGTTTTTTTTTTTTTCGTTTGGGCACAGATGTTTATTTATTTGCTAGACCAAGAACTGGCAGTACATTGAATTTAGCTTGAAATGCTTGATGCTCAAAGTTTTTTTTTTTTTTTTTTAGTTAGTTCTTGCCATACAAATTGAAACAGCATTTGATTTTCTCTTTCTTTATTCCTGCTGTGTTTGCACATTACATCACAGACGGATCATTAATATTCGGATGAAATCGTATCCTGAAAAAAAGCCATGGCGAACTCAAATGAGGGTTACTTTGAACTCAATTGAATGTTTCAAGAACTGCAGGAAATTCATTTCAATTCAGTTCTATTAAATTGTATTTGTATAGCACTTTTTAACTATAGGGATTGTCCCATAGCAGCTTTACAGTATTAAATAGATTACTAGGTTATGATTTTTAACCAAACATATGATTATTAAATCTACACAAATTATAAGAATACAATAGTATGGTTCTATATCCCAGGCATTTTTCTCTTCTGATTTGTAGCATTTCATTTTAGAATGAAGCAAACGTATACGCCAATAAAAAGTTAGAAATGTATAAAAAGCACCAAAAACATATTAAATAATAATATTCAATTTATAATACTTTTAAAAGAGCAAATTATTTAATACATTACTTATATTCAAGATATAGTCACCTGCTAAAAATGTTTCCTAGTGCAGAAGAGTCACTGGTGTGAGACCACTTTCTCGATTTTCTCACTGTCTCGATTTTACACATACTGTATAAATCCCATAAGACCGTACTCACATCTTCTCTCTCTCTCTCTCTCTCTCTCTCTCTCTCTCTCTCTCTCTCTCTCTC
>JAAIIK010000016.1:6400603-6418161 GCA_014706435.1 Silurus glanis | reverse complement strand
CACACACACACACACACACACACACACGCACACACACACTACACACACATTTACACATTTCTTACATTTCCTTTCTTCCTTCACCAACCCAGCTTTTGTGCGCCTTTAACATGTTTCTCACATTTCTCCTGCCTGAAGACACCCAAAAAATACACACACAATTAACACAGAACGTGTCTGAGGGTTTTTTTTTTTGTGCCTAAGGTTGGTGCAGAACCAGGTGCTCCCTCAGGTACACAGCGCCGTCTGTCTGTAGTGAAGAGCGTACACTTTTCTACACGCAGAACGCCCAAATGTTGAATTAACACCCACAGTGTGAAGGTTTCCACTCAGCCTGCACTCTTACATAACACTGTGGTCAGTGAGGGCTTTCACCTCCATGCCCTTTAGCTAGCCATTGTGCAGAAACGTTTCTGATTTTATCCCGAGATAAGTACAACACCTAAATAATGTTACAGCCATTTTCTTTTCACACTCTCACTTCATCTAGACGGCGAACTATTTCTGAACCCGTAATCTACTACGGTGTGATAATTACACAGCTGGTAATTGCAGAACAAAGTGTTTGTACAGTTATGATGTTCATCAACCTGAGGAGCCACAATATGCACAATATTGTTTAACGGTCACAGTTTTTATTAGAAATATAACTTACACTTACATTTAAGCCATTTGTCAGACTCCCTTATCCAGAGCGACTTTCATTTTATCTCATTCATACAACTAAGCAGCTATGAGGTCACAACCTTCGGATCCAAATTCCAATGCCTTGTCCACTAAGCTACCACTTCCCCACTAAGCTATTACTTCCCCAATAACGTGTTATAGTGGTGTTCGTTTTCTCTTTTTCTTCTTAAACCACCCCCTCAATATTTTTTATTATTTTGAACTCTCAGACTCCCACCCACTAATCAATTTCAGCATTTCCTCAGAGAAAACTGCTGCATAGCATAGCACACTCAATCAAAAGCACTATCCACCCTCTTCTACATACAACATGAAAACAGTAATTGGCTAGTATGTTATGATTGACAGGAGGGCCATTTTTGCACTAAAATCTTGTGCTTTGGTTTCTTTGGTTAACAAACAAGTGTGTTTTTGTCTATCCATGTGTCATGAAGTGTTTGCTTTTGCTTGGACTGACATATAAAGCTGATTAATAAGCAGTTCAGTCAGTACCAATCACAATTTGTGTGTTTTTTGTTTGTTTGTTTGTTGTTTATTTGTTTTCTGTGGGGGCTAATCAAACTTGGTTGTACATTCTACCTACATTCTTCTGATACAAGGTCAAATCTTTTTTTTTTTTTCAACTTTGCCATTTTATTCTGTTTGGAACCCCACAATGCTACAATCAGTCTCTAGTGTAACCTAATTAGAATGCAAGAATAATTCACCCTTATGGAATAGTTTATTTAAAGAGTGTGAGATATGGGGAAAGTGTTGAGTAACTATGCTCCTTGTGTTCAAGGTGGTGGTTGATGGTTGGTGATTGGTGGTGGTGGTGGTGGTGGTGGTGGTGGTTTGTAGTTGGTGGTTGATGGCGGTGAATACAGTTTTTGGTGCCTCTGTAAATACCAATTAGAATATGGAACGTGTTTGAGGGGTAATTCCGTAAATGCCTGAATAGTACACATTTCTCAGAAAAATAAAGATATTTTGAGTAACATCCATCCATCCATCCATCTTTCCATCTTTCCATGTATCCATATACATACATATACATATACATATTATTCATATATCTACTTTTTTTAATACTATTTATCCTATAAATATTGAAAGTATATCCCAGGGAACTTGAGGTAGGGGAAACCCTAGACCCTAGTTATGATAAATTTATAAATCTTATTGGTTAGAATTATTTAGAAATTACAGTTTGATATAATTGCTCTTGCATTGTAATTTATGTGGTAACAGTGTATAATGAACTTGTATGGTGGAAGCAACAAATAAATGGATTCAAATGTTTTACTTTATTTTTTGGAAGGAGTCTCTTTGCACTTTGTACCAGTGGGAGTACCAGTTTCCAGCATTTTCCATAGTAAGGAATGAAATGTTTTACATTAAATGTAGCTACAAACAGATACATTTAAAAAAATTGTTGGTGTTATCATGTCGCTGTGGCATAAAAAAATTAAATTTAAGAAAAACGGTATAGGAATGTGATCAAGTTTCACATCACACCAGCCTTTTTTCTTATAACAGCATGTTGTGTGTGTGTGTGTGTGTAAGCTTTATTTTAAAGAAAACAATATCAGACACATTTAGTAAATGTAACAATAAGGAAAACATATATTGCATTTATATATACAGTATATATATATATATATTATTTTGTCTACATATATTTGCACACATTTAGAATCCTGCCAGTTAAGGTTTTATAAGGTTTTTATGACCTGGCAGGTTTTATAAGCAGCTCCACATTCGTAAATGTCTCCATTTTGATGAAAATGAAACATTAGTTGGAAAATGACACAGAAGTCTGACTTCAAACCCCAGAACTAATATATGTGTGGTGTAAGAGCTATTAATATGTATAATTATTATAAGTACTATAAGTATTATATATAAGGACTATTAGACATTCAGTGGTTTCAGCCATCATTTACAATGAATAATCCAAAGAGGAAAAGAGAAGTGCAGGAAGGCAGGAGGGAGAAATTGAGGTGCAGAGAGAAAGAGAGGAGTGAGAAAGGGCTCATAACTGCAGGCTCCAGCCAATCTGCAGTCTTAATTAACTAATGCATTAGGGGAAAGCAGGAGAAGGTGTGTGTGGACTTAATGTCTTCCCCCATGCAAAAGATTCCTCCTCTATCTTTTTTTTTCATCCTGTCCTCTCAGCTCTCCTCCCCTCATCTATTCTGCCCTCTTCTTTCTGTCTCCTGCTGTCCTCTCTTCTGCTTTCCTTACCTTCTGTTTCTTCTAATTCATTCTATTTTCCGTTTAGTTTCCAGTCTTTTTATCTGCCCCTCTTTTGCCACTGTACAACTCCTTTTTTCTCTTCTGCTCTTTTGTTTCATCTCACTTTTCATCTGGTGTCATCTTCTCCCTTTTTGTCTCTTCTCCTTAATTCATTTTGTCCCCTGTCCTCCTTCCTCTCCCACCCTTTTCTATTTATTTGATGTATATGATCATATTTCTATCTGATCATATCATCATGCTTGCATCCTCTCATGTCTTTTATTGTCTTATGTCCTCCCTTCTGCATCATTTTTCTTTATCTCTGGTCGTTTTCATGTCTTTTTTTGCCTTCTTCTACTCATCTGTTTCTTCTTGCCTTTTGTCTGATCACATTTCCTCTCTTCTTCTTTTTGTGTCCCATTCTTTCTTCTGCTTTAGTTTTTTCACAGGACATGTTTCCTTTGTGTTTTCTTCTGGACGACTCATCTCCTCTCCTCTTGTTTTGTCTTGTTTCATCTCTTCACGTCTAATCTTGCCTCATGTCACCTAATCTTCTTTTCTCTCCTCCCTTCTCCGCTCATTTCGTCTTGTCTCATTTCCTCTTGTCTCCAATCTTCTTGTCCCCTCTCTTGTTGTAATCCATTGTCTCATTTTCTGCCTTTTTTGTGTCCTGTTTTGTCTCCTGCTTTTTGTGCCTCATGGTGTTTCTTGTTCGTTGCTTTCCTTTCATTCATACTCTGTTGTCTTCTGGTCTTTTGTTTTCTTCTTCTCTTATGTCTCCTCCCTTCTACTTTGGTTTTGTCTTGTCTCATCTAATCTCCTCAAATCTAATCTTGTCACAAGTAATCTTCTCTCCTTTTGTACAATCCACTCTGCTCATCTAATTTTATCTCAACTTTTCCTGTTTCCTACACTCACCTTCTCCATTGTCTCTCTTGCTTACTTCTTTTTTTTGTCTCATCTCATCTCACTCTGTTACTGTTATTTTAGCTCAAACTTCTCTCGAATCTCTCCTCTCCTCCTCTCTTCCTTTTTTTTTTCTGCCTTCCACTCATCTCTACTCGTCTCATCTTCTTTCCTCCAGTCCTGCCCTGTAGCTCTGGGATTCAGGCTGTCCACTCTCAGCCTGTTCCTCTGACACACACCGAATGAATGTGTACCTGCTAAATGCATCTGCTACATCGCTGTCATGCAAGAGATGAAAAATAAAGCCACTCAGGTGCACCGCTGCATGTTTTCTCTCCCTCGAGGGAGATGAGCGGGATGGTACGGTCCACGCCTTCACCTTCCCGGACCCATTTCTAATCAGTCAGTGGCGAAGTGCAACACTGCCAGCACTCCCTCTGGCTGTCGCAAGGCTGAAATTACATCTGCTTTTCAAAGCCGGGCCCACTGTTAGCGTCACCATAGCAACAGCCGAGACCAGGAACTGATCTCGGTGTGTGTGTGTGTGTGTGTGTGTGTGTGTGTGTGTGTGTGTGTGTGCGCGTGCGTGCACGGCAATGAATTGTCCTGATGCCATTACAGTCCTGTTATTATTGCTTCTCCCATCAGATCAGATTGTACTTGTTTGGTTATTAGCACTCGAGAAAACGATCAACCTCCTGCGTAACTTATTTGACATTTTCTTTGATATGCGTTCGAGCCCACAGCTCTGTGTGAATGTCAGCGCATTCTTCCGGTAAGGAATGTCGCCTCCTGCTAAAAATATTCTGCAAGTCGCACGATGCATCTTAGCGTTAATGAAACAAGAGACTCTGGCGGGGTTTTTTTTTTGGTAAATAAATTTTATTATAAGATTTAAACAATCCCTGGCCTGGAATATCGATGGAGTTTGTTGGTTTCTTTGATAACAAGGTTACTTTCTGAAGGAGGACAGGGACTTCCGAAGACAATCCTTATCTTTAGAAAAGTCAGAGGTATTGTAATGGGGTCTACCAGATATAATCGTTGATACAGTATGTGCAGGGATAGGCGATATTTGTGATACATGTATTTCAAATACGTATTTCAAATGTTAATAGGGTTTTGTCATTTGTATTTGATAGGGTTGATGAAAACGGCTTTATATTTCGTATCAAAATACTTTAGTGTTTTGTGTTTTTTTTTTTAAATCCTGTCAAATACTTTGTAAGAAGTCTACATGATGACATCATAAAAATGCAGCCTCTGATTGGTGCCTGCTCAGTAATTTGCCCAGACTTGTTAAAATCAGAACAGAAAAGCTGTGGCTATCAAACATTGTTTAGTTAATTAACACCAAGTAGGAGTAATGGTGAAGAAACAGATCAAATAGGCCAGTTGATGGAAGGTTTGAAAAGACATTTTATGCTTTCTTCTAAAAGTATTTTTAGTTTTTTTTTAAATACAAAAATACAGTAGTTTATTTTGATACATGTTGTGGCTGCTCTATTTTGTAGTTTATTTTAATACACTTAAAGTTCAGGTATTTGGTATTTTATAAAAAAAAAAAAAAAAAATAATACATTTCGACGTATCTTTGCCCAACCCTGGATATGTTTGGACGTTCACAAACTCTCCGTTAGTGATTAGTATTGCAATTAAAAAACCGACGGCTAATGGAAGAGAGACCACCCGGTTCGGAGATGACAGACCGTGCTGTCTTTCTTTCAACAAATTTCCTTCCGCTGAATCATTTTATCATAGCTGCTTCCCAACGCCCCCACCCCCACTTTATTATCCACATATTAGTGTTAGATAACCATTCCATGGCTTCACGTACGCTTAATAAACCATCTGCATTTTCTTAAAACCATGCGAACCCCCACTAAATTGCATTGCATAGCTTAAAGCTAATTGGTTAAATGGCAATTAATGGGAGTATTATGATTTATAATATTTCACATGGGTGCACTCCGGCCTGGAAAATTACAGCTATTCGACAGGTGATTAGAAGCATTTCACTTGCACTAATTGTTTACAAAGGATGTCCGCGAAGCTCGCAATAAAACGCTCTCCTTCTTTTAATGACCAAAAGCACCGTAATTACACTGCAGCTCTTTTTACTAGTTGGATAAAAGTCATACAGTGTTTTAAAGTCATTCAACTTAATAATAATACTGTATATAAAGCTGGGCGAGCGTTATGGCGTCATAAAATATAAGAGCCTATCATTGTCACACGCCATTTATTATTCAATATGGGGGAAAAAAGAAGGTCTCCACAGCGTCCCCTATTACAACTTTCAGATATTTGTATTACATTTGGAGTTTCCGAAAAGAATTTATTGCTTTTTTGAATGTTTTTGACTTACGTGCTTCTTTTGAACATCTCATTCCGACCTCAACTCTTCTGGGAAGATGTTTCAGTAGATTTTGGAGTGAGCTTGTGAAGCTAATTCAGCCACAAGCGTGTTAGTAAAGTCAGGTAATGATGTAGCGTGAGGAGGCCTGCATTCAGACAGCTAATCTCAAAGGAGTCCAACAGGGTTGAGTTCAGAACTCTATAGCAGGCCACTCAAGATCCTCCTTTGCATCCAATGTAAACCATATCTTCATGGCGCTGGCTTTGTGCACAGAGGCATTGTCATGCTGGAACAGGTTTGGGTCTCCTAGTTCCAGTAAAAGGGAAAATCTAATGTTAGATATTCAAAGACATCCTATTCAATTGTGAGAAAGTTTAGAAGAACCACTTATGGCTGGAAAAAACAGGTGTCCCAATACTTTTGTCAATGTAGTGTGTCTCCAATGTATGTCATACCTCAGTACAGTGAAAGCTGTGTGATCTAACAAGCATCGCATCAGTTTTTGAAAACTTAATTAGAATTAGTCAGTTAAGAGGATATTTTTTGCGTTCATTTGAGAGCAATACCAAAGCATCAAAAGAAAGAAGGTCATGTCAGGAGTAACCCTTTACTTGGCACATCCGAGCGCAAGTACAAATGCATAAACATAAACCCTCTGAAGTCAAAAATAAATTTCATCTGCTTGACCTGAAAAGCTAACAACACTGCTACTATTCAGGATTGTTTTCTTATTAATATTTCTACACTATGTCTAAATTTTGCTATGAATGTAAAGAATATCATTTATTCCCATGACATTATGGAGGTATTTGAATTATATTGTGATTATGAAGAGAAAAAGAACCTGTTTAATTACGTTTCTTTTTTAAATACATTGAAACATTTACGCATGGGTCCTCATATAACAATTTGCAAACAATTTTGGAAATATGATGGTTTGGGATTTTTGAAGTACACAACTCCATCAGCTACAGAAAACTCTTTATTAAGTTATGTGATCTTGATCTTCACTGTTAAAGCAAGAGAAAGGGAGAGAGAGAGTGTGTGTGTGTGTGTGTGTGTGTGTGTGTGAAAGAGAAAGACCTGAAATAGAGAGAGTAATGGTCCACAAAGACAGGGCCTGGCTCTACAGGAAGTACGCACATATCTGCATTTCCCTGCAGTCTATCTGCATTATACATTTTTCATGACCACTGAGCGGGAATTAGCCACGAATTCCCACAACAAATCTCCCATCCCATTCTCCCAATGAGAGAATAAGAGAGGGAACAAGAGTGGACTCATGGGAGTGGTGAAGAAGCACTGTACCTCCATCATACCTACAGGGTCTGCCTGGTGCCTACACAGAATTCATCTTTGTGTGCATGCATGTGTGTGTGTGTGTGTGTGTGTGTGTGTGTGTGTGTGTGTGAGAGACATCTTAAAAGGTTACATTAGAATTTTAATTAATGAAAGTCTTTATTAACTGGATGCATTTATATATGTAATGAGCTGATAAGCCCCAGAGAGAACATCACTATATTAGGGTTTCCATGGGGTCTTAAAAAGTCTAAAAAAAAAAAACCAACCTCTAATTTAAAAATCAAGATTTTAGGCCTAAAAAAAAATCTTAAATTTGTTGTTCTAGAACTAATTTGAACATTTCTAAATTTTCCGATGTCCACGACTACCACTATTGCTCAGTGAAATGCTCATGCAACACTTTAGAATGTATTTTTATTGATTTTTTGTTTGTTTGTTTCCTTGGTGGTGTGCTTCTTTCTTTCGTCCAAATATAATTCGCTTTCGAATATGATCAGCTTTCTGCTATTGGCGTGAATCTCTCTTGGATTGTACAACAGACATAAAACGGATTTCATTTTTCAGCTATGTGGAAGTGCAAGTTTAGCAAAAACGTCATTATATAGGTCTTAAATTCATTCTTAATGGTCTAAAAAAAGGTCTTGAAAAGTTTGACATTTGACCTGGTGAAACCTGCAGAAACCTTGCTATATGTTTAATATAATTAAAAATGTTTTTCAAGCAAATATATTATTGTTTATGTTCATTTTCCTCATGCCTAATAATCTTTTCTTGTTATAAACGTTCCACAAAAATGTGCTATTTTGGAAGCTAGCTAAAGAGTCAGGCTCCCTGTTCACTCTATATGCTGACTATAATAGGGTGTAACCTTTAGCGAGCGAAATGTAACATCAATTATAGAAGACACGTGGTTGTCGATTTTAATATTTAATTCGAAAATTGATATTTTGAAATCTAAGTTCTAAAATGAAGTAATGAAGGGCATGGCAAACTTCTGATGACTCAAAGCTGCACTTTATATGAATTCTCCTCGTCCGGGTCTCTTGAACACAGTGAACAATTTGTAATTATTAGATTTCAGAATCATTCAGTGATTTTCGGAGGGGTCTTTCCCGAGCTCCACCCCCTTTAAACTCCGTCAATCTGTCTGTCACACTTCTCCCGGTGTGTACAGTATGTGTGTAACGTGGCGGATCCAGGAGAGTGCGTGATGACGTGTGAACTGATCCTCGTTAAAGGCCCAATTACAGCGTGTTCACGCCATGTCACTTCGCCCTACACCCTAAGGATTGTACTGAAGATGACCCGCTGTGTCACTGCATGTGTGTGGGTGTGTGTGTGGGTGTGTGTATGTGTGTGGAGGGGGGTGACCTGGACTGCTTGTTTCACAGCTCCTCCTGACCTTTAGAGTGTGACTATCCGCTTAGCTGCACGACAACTTGCTGAAGAGAATGCAAGCACATACGCATATGTACACCTCAAGACTGCCTGGGTCGGTTTCATCAGTCTGAACTGACCCTGGTCTCTCTCGTTCTCCCTCGTTCTCCTTCATTCTTACACACACACACACACACACACACACACACACACACACACGTATGGCTCTTTTCTGGTTTTGTTTCCCAAACCGTCGCGCTCCCATCCAGAGGGAAATCTGCTTTTGATGTGGCGGCCGCAGCTCCGCGGCCCTCGCTGGCTACAATTTGATTTGGGCCAGATTACAAATGTTTGGCCCGGGTTGTGTATATTGCAGCTTTATAAAGCAATAAGTCGGGGGTCCGTGCGGTGGCGCGAAAGAAAGCCCCCCTGATTCGGCTCTAATCTCCTCTCTGCCTGGCCGCTGATATTAGAGCTATTCAGGTGCTGCGCTGGGCCTTTATAGAGAGACGTGTTATTAACAACAAGCTGCAATGCTGGAACGCTGCCAGCTCTTTTTCTCGCTCTGTGTGTGTGTGTGTGTGTGTGTGTGTGTGTGTGTGTGTGTGTGTGTGTAAGAGAGCGAGAGAGTCTGCAGGTCCGTTTTTATTTGTAAGCCTGTCGAGAAGCATTTAATTGTTTTTGTTGCATGTTGAGAGCCTGGTCTCCAGGGCCTAGTCATGTGGACTAGCTCTATATACATGTTCAAACACACATACACATTTAAACACACTAAAGTGTTATTAAAGCGCCACAATAAAATGTACACAATTTTCCTCTTGCTCCAAATATAGTCGATCAGCTACGACATGTTCGTACCAGGGCTGTAAGGCTAATATAGCACATAGAGGAGGTTTATGGGCTCCACTTTAGCATTTAGCAGGTTAAACTTGCACACTAACACAGACACACACACACAGACACACACACACACACACACACACACACATTAACCTGTCTCAGGATGCTGTCGGACAGTAAACTAGAAGAACCCTTCTATATATATATATATATATATTACCTTATATATATTACCTTATATTTATTGAACCCTTATATTTTAAGAACCCCTAAAAAGGGGAAGTGGTAGTTCAGTGGTTAAGACTATATAAAAACTATAAATAAAAGTCCTTGACTTACGATGGAGATGCATTCCAATGACCTCATCGTAACTTGAACTCCCAGGTGTGTGAACAGTATTTTAGTACAGACACATAATTATTCCTATAATATAATACTCTGTTTTATTCATTAGTTGCTACCAAAATAAAAGTTTTCATATGAAAAAAGGAAGGATTTTTGGTACAGTCTATTAACTTCTTGTTATTGATAAGAACAAAGTCAAACAGTTACATAACGCACTAATTAGTCCTCAGAAATAATACTTTTTATACAATTATGTCTAATATTATTGTAATTCATCATGATATTAATTCAACTTCTAATTATATATGTCACATGCACAACCACACAGTCTGGCATGTAGTTAAATGATTTTAATAAGTGGTCTGGGGCATATAATAAATAGGAAATAAAGTATAGATAAAAAAAAGAAATTTGAATAAAAAAGTAAGTAGAATTTACAATACAATAAAAAATATAATATAAATATACAATAAACAATTGAAATAGAACAAACAGAATTTACATACACATATACCTTTACATATACAATATAATCTTGTTGTTTATTTGGATTATTTTGCCCTCATGGTGTCTGAGAAACTGAACGAGGCTGCACAGAACTATGTCTTAAAGCACATCCTGACTGAACAGCTACATAGTTGGAGTGTCTTTTAGAATGACCTGGACTGACTGAAGGTCCTTTTAGATGTTCAGCTCAGGATGTGACACTGACGTGCGAGCAGTGTGGTTTGTGTGCTGGAGCAGCGTTGCTGGAGATTTCAAACACTTCAATGTCACTAGCAGGTTGATAACTTGCCAAGTCAAAACTCTTGCCACGGCACTCCTGTGGTGTGCAACTGACACTGATGAAGGGCTAGAGGACGATTAACACACACCGTTCAAGGTTTTCATGCTGAGGAATACCGCTGCACACATTCCAGTCAGATGATAGTCAACTTACGATGTCACCACCATACTTTCGGGTCAGTGTATCTGAATATCTAATATGCTAAACTTTTGTATGGATCAATCAGGAGGCATTTATTTAGCTCGGACAGCAGTGGACACCTTGTTCTGGGTTTTATATATAAAGATGTTATGGCATTTAAACTGGATCTTTGACAGAGTGAAAGTGAGAGTGCGAGGGCGGCCGACCTCTGAGTGCAGAGCCGTATCAGTGAGTATGTCATTAAAAATGAGTGCAAGGATCCATGAATTGTATTTTGACTCATGAGAAGAGTGTAGACTCAGGTGAGAGTGTGTGCGTGTGTTTCAGTGCTCACAAAAATATAGTGCCCTTCTTTTTCAAGCCGGTGACAGTTTCTATGTCGACTTGCTTCATCGTGTGCACGTATATCATTTTACATTTCGATTTGCGGCATTTAGCAGACGCCCCTATCTAGAGCGACGTACAAAAGTGCTTTGAGTCTCTAGCAATGAATAAATCTACACTGGTACGCAAGATTGCAAAATTAATATAAATATAACTTGAATTCTACAACGCAAACTTGGAAAGTGCTAATTTAAGTGTTTCAGGAAGAGGTAGGTCTTCAATCGTCGCTTGAAGATAGCCAGGGACTCCGCTGTACGGACATCTAGGGGAAGTTCATTCCACCACCTCGGTGCCAGAACAGAGAAGAGTCTACCCTTATCACTACATCTTGAACTTTTTTTTTTCCTCAACATGCTCAATAATACTCGGCACTACACTGAATTACTTCTACTACAAATGACAAATACATTTCCAGCATTTTCATAAGTACACTGTATGAGCAAAAGTTGGTGGACACCTGACCATAAGATTGGTTCATGCTTTTTGAACATTCCATTCAACAATCAGTTCCCATTTGCCATTGCACTAATCTCCACATTTTGGAGTGTACTTGTGGAGATTTATGCTCATTCACTTACAAGGGCTTTAGTAAAGTCAGGTACTGATGTAGGGTGAGGAGGCCTGCATTCAGTCAGTGTTCCAAATCATTCCAAAAGTGTTCAGTAGTTTTGAGGTCAGAGCTCGATGGCAGGCCACTCATGTTTTTCCATTCCAACCCATGTAAAGCATATCTTCATGCAACTGGCTTTGTGCACGGGGTGGAACAGGTTTGTGTCTTCTAGTTTAAGTGAAGGGGAATTTCATTGCTAGATATCCAAAGTCATCCGGTACAATTGTGTAGCTCCAACTTTGTGGAAGCAATTTGGGAAAGAACCACATATGGCTGGAAAGTCAGGTGTTTTTTTTTCTTACCCAAGCTACTAGGTTTAAATGTTATCATTTTATTCTGGTTGTAGTATTTCGAGTTTTGCTTTAAGAAAAGCTTTAGTTTGGCTCTCTGTTATAGTGGAGAGGTGTGATTGAATGATTATAGGGTTAGGGTATCCCTCCGATTACCTATTGCCCAGCTCACAAGTCGGTAAACACAAAGACATGGTAATTTACATACAGGAAGTGTACTGACTAACCTCAAAACAGATTTGCTGTAAATAAAATAATTTATTCGTAGTCAATTTTTACTGAATTTGAAAATGTCTGGTGGAATGGAGGAATAGAACATCATTGTACATGAGAGTTTTATAGGCACCAGAAAAACAGTGTAGTTCCTTCTCTTGGCATTTTTGCAGAGCAGTTTTCAGTCGGTTTTGCTTCAATTGTCAAGTCGATGCAACTTTTTGCAAAGCAAAATATCGTTTTGTATCAGATGTTTTTACCAGCATAGAACCGTTTACTTATAATTAGGTTTTCGAATAAATGAGCACAGTATTTGAGCAATACTTGATACAAGGATTGGTATCGAAGCATCCCTAGTCTGTGGTCCACTCTACAGTCTGTGCGTATTGTATTTGGCTTGCACCCATTTGTAGAAATGATAAAAAATTTAGTAGGTGGTGGACATTGTAGCGTTCAGATCATAATTCCTGCTATTATTATGGAGTCAATGGGCAGAAAATGTAAAGCTGGTTTAAAGGAATAATATTCAATAATAATCATTTAATTCAAGGATATCCACACTGGATATTTAATCCTATTTCCATAAATTATTACTTTCTCTTTATATGCGCAGCATGCCAGCTGATATTAAGTGAGCCAGCTTTGGCATTCCTATCCTTTTATTCATTGCCAAGCGTGTTATGTATGTATACAGTATGTTATGTCTCCTCCACTGTGTCGTCATTGGTTCTGGTGTTCACGTTTTCCCAACCCTTAGGGTCAAGTCAAGGTAGTTCAGTCGTTAAGGCTTGCTGATCAAAAGGTTGGAGGTTCAAGCCCCGGTAACACCAAACTTCCACTCTTGAGCCCTTGAGCCAGGCCCTTAACCCTCAGTGCTCCAGGGGAAGCTGTACCATGGCTGACCCTGCACTCTGACCCCAGCTTCCGAACAAGTTGGGATATGCGCAGAAAGAATTTCACTGTGCTGTAATGTATATGTGACAAATAAAGGCTATACTATCTATTCTGCTCTGGCTTGCTTATCGGAAGGTCGGAGGTTCAAGCCAAGGTATCACCAAACTTCCACTCTTGGGCCCTTGAGCCAGGCCCATAACCCTCAGTGCTCCAGCGGTGCTGTACCATGGCTGACCCTGCACTCTGACCCCAGTTTCCTAACATCACTGAAATATGTGAATATATGAGTGAAATTCCTTAAGCTTTCTGCCAAATATAATGTATTTATTGTTTTGATTCCCTGGTTTTCACATCACGTTTCTTTTTTTTTTTTTTTCGTTTTTGTGATTGTCACCGTCTACAGTAGATCCTGTTGTTTGCTATGCTATGTTATGTTATGAACAATGTTTATATCTAACAGCATTATTTATTATTTAATTTATATTTATATATTTGCACTATATGGAGTGCAAAAAGTATTGGCACTTTTCCAGCCATATGTGGGTATTTAAAAAACTTGTTACCACCAAGTTGGAAGCACACAATTGTACAGGATGTCTTTGGATGTGTATTTATTTATCTCTCTATCGATTGATCTATTTATTCATTTGTAATTTTAACCTTAATGTTAGATAACCTCTTTTTATTTTATTTGATTATTTTTTTCTATTGTGGTTTTGCCATTGATATATTTGTTAATGTCCAAACATTTGCTATCATCATCATTGTATTTAATATTTCTTACCTCACTGCTTCTAAGTTTTTTGTTACTGTACTTAAACTTAAAATCAGCTATTTCAGTTTTTTATTCTATAGTGTAAGATTATTCAGTTTTGCATTCCACGCATGTTTGTATGGTTTAAAACAGGTTTTGTTCACACACTACTGTATCTCCTGAACCAATACTCATTAAGCCCCCTATTATGAGAAGTCACCTCGGCTTCTACCCTGAGGGCCGTAAGGATGACTTGCTTTAAATAGAGCAGGAGCAGCCCTTGTTTTTTTTTTTAGGCAGTGTGTATTAGGCAGGAACGATTTCCTCTAAAAGCGATGTTTCACATGTCTACACAAAAACACTGCAAATCTGATTACTGGCAACAAGCCCAACAGGTACACAGCGACTTTGATGCACACAGTGTTCCAGTGAGTTTGTTTTTCTTTTATACACACACACACACACACACACACACACACACACACACAGACACACACACACACAATACTTTGATCACAGTGTTTCTGTGTTTTTCTGCCCGATACTGTGTCTCCTGTATGTATGTGTGTGTGCGTGTGTGTGTGTGTGCGTGTGTGTGTGTCGCCCTGGGCGCTCGTTTTAGCCACGCTCTGCCAATCGAGGCCCCTATTGCCGTGGCAACAGGCCGCTCGAAGTCTGCATCCATCTGTTGGGCCTGGGACAGATAAAGCCCTCTAACAGCTGCCCTTCACTCTTTCTCTCATTTTTTCTTCTTCCTTCTCTATCTAATTTCCTTTGTTTTCCGTCATCCACTGCTCTCTTTTTTTCTTTCTCTTTCTCTCTCGCTTTGTCGACACGTGGATATTTCCATCAATCCGAACGATTGCCATTTCTGTTGTAACAGTTCACACCTATTTGGTTCGTGTAAAAAAAAAAAAAAAAAATCGCACTTCACATTCCAGCTCGAGGTAGAAATAAACAAATGTACTTGTTGTGTCAGCATTACCACATAAGCAACACAGTGTAGCTCGTTGCTAAGTGCGCCAGCCGAGATTTACAATCTGTGCTTTTGTTTGTTAGATTTAACATGATGTAGGTCAACAGAAGAGTCTGTGCACCACATTAGTAGGTTACATTGTGTCATATTAACACGTCACCTAAAAACGTCCTTAATACGACAGCCCTGTTGAATACATTGTTCTGATTAGTCAAAAATTGTTGATTAGTTTCCTGACAGTTTTATTCGAAGGCACTTCTTCCAATACCTGATTGTTTCCGTAGTAACGGCAAACACTCAAATAACGGATGCTGCACTTAAGTAAGTAGACATTAGTAACTATTAGTTGATGATGATAATAATCAATATATATTCAGTGTTATTTAGCAAGATGTACAGTCACTGATTTGCAAATGTTTCTGAAAGCTTCTCCAGTGCCAGTGCTTTGTAATACGATTTTTCAACATTGCTTCTTAATAGCAACTTCAAGAGAGTAGATCGTAAGGGCGTAGATCGTAATGAGCTTCGTACCAAACCTGAGTAAAAAAAAATCACAACACATATTGTACACACTTCACTTAACGATTCTGCTTGCGAACATTATCAGAGACAGGAGTTTACGAAATGATCTATATTTTTTTTTTATAGAAGTTGAGTTCTGGAATGGTCTTCTGCACTTGAATGATTCCTGATTATATTCATGAAGCTCCGCCCCCAGAACTTAATGAGGATGGGTTCCCTTTTGAGTTGTGTTCCTCTCAAGGTTTCTTCCTCATACCATCTAAAGGAATTTTTCCTTGCCACAGTCACTCCAGGCTTGCTCATCGTTGATAAACATACATATATCATTTTTCATTACATTTTTGTTCTATAGTTCTTACATTCTCTAAAGCTGTTTTGAGACAATGTCCATTGTGAAAAGTGCTATAGAAATAAACTTAAAAAAAAAACCTTGGTGACCGGTTATGTGTCTAATAACACTAAATGACACTAACAAACATTCAAAACTACCAGTTCACCCAGGTAAGGATGGGTTTCCTTTTGAGTCTGGTTCCTCTCAAGGTTTCTTCCTCATACCATCTTAGGGGTTTTTTTCCTTGCCACAGTCAAGGCTGGCTCTTGCTCATTAGGAATAAAGCTGCTTAGGGACAATGTTATTGTTAAAAGTGTTGTACAAATAAAACTGAATGAAAATTACTTGGACCCTCTTCCATGTTATTTGTACAAGTAGAAATAAAAAACAGTCAACTATTGCATCTGTAACAGATTAACTCCTAAACCTCTAAGCTTTGCGGCCTCAGACTGCTATAATTGCTAAATAATGTACAATAGTTGGTGAATAATGTGCTGCAGATGAATAAATGTATAGTAGGATCAGTTTTCAAGGGGTTAAACAGCCTTGCTGCATGACTTTAAAACACATCGAAATTATATTTGCATCAGATTCCCTCGTTTTAGACTTATTTAGAAATGTTATCTTAGTTCCAGTTATCATTTGGGTTGAATACAGTGTGTGAAGATTTGCATTCTATTTAAAGCTTACTGTTTGTGTGTTTCAGTTTGTCTGTCAGTGCTATTCATTCTTTATCTATTTATTGCCCTTTATGTGTATGTGTCTTCATAAGCAATTGAACTCTAATGCTCACTTGGTTTATCCCTGTTCTGACCGGTTTCCGAATGTTCAATACTTTTGATGGGGTATTTATTACAGCTCCTGTGGAAACTTCTGGAAATCATGTGAAAAATTTTTTTTTTACTTGACAGATGCTAAGTCATGTTTGTTAACACTGATTTATTAATAGCAACGTTCAACATGATGCGGCTGCATGATGCTAATAGTGTGTATCACTTTTTGCTATATGTATTACCAAAGTATTTGCGCTGCTTTTGGCTGTAGTTCCTCAGGACTGGATGCTAATTACAAGCAGGGTTGTCGAGCATTTTATATATGTAATCTACAAGTAGGAAGCGAGCATTTATTAGCATTAATACATACACATGCGTTTTCGTCCCACACTTTCTCACCAATTGGGTCATCCTGAACCACGCACATACATTATCAGTAGCATTTCTGTGCATTTTTTACTGTGCATTCCAGTTTTCCTGGGGATTTGAAATGAAGGCAAATTGTGTGTTTTTGTGCAAATTCTATGAGAAAGAAAACACAAAAGTATAAATGGTTCATGAAAAATCTGAAAAACTGTTTTGAACAGTTTTGGCCGACCATTCCTCACGTTTTTTTTCCAGAGAAGTTTGTCTAGTAAATGTCTTTGTACGAATATCTGTAACCAAATCAATTTCTTCTCCTCTGTCAGTCATTGTGGAATAATAAAACAGCGAATAAATCCGCATAAATATATTTGAGGTTGTGCAGTTTGCTAGAGATGCGGTTTGCGAGCTCTGACTGGTGCGCTCTCTGACCATCCAATCACAGCACGTGAAAATGCAGATGTTTTTGTACATATATACAGTATAT
>JAAIIK010000016.1:6329583-6347163 GCA_014706435.1 Silurus glanis | reverse complement strand
CTCTCTCTCTCTCTCTCTCTCTCTCTCTCTCTCTCTCTCTCTCTCTCTCTCTCTCTCCCAATTTGAGGTATAGGCTGGAGGAAGTCCGTGGTGAATTGTTAAAATGAAAGAGAGAGGCGGAGGGATAGGGGAGAAAGAAAGAGAGAGAGTGAGAGAGAGATAGAGAGGGAGCGAGAGAGCAAGGGCATCTACTCTGACTGCTAAGAGAAACAGCGAGAAATTGGATTGAAAACAAGGAAGAGAAGAGCTTGAAATGAAAATGAAACATCTCCAATTAAGAGGCCTTTGTTCAACTCGTCATGGACAGTTAGTCACACTCTTTTGTTCTCTCTACATGCATTATCCAGACTGCTTCCCTTCATTCCTCTGAGACACATTGCTGCTTTATACTATAAACTGTCATGCATCCTATATACATATATACATATACATATTTTACCTACCAAAAATCAATTAGGTCTAATATTCTCTGTACATGAATAGTAAGTAAAATGCGTTTTAATCAGGTCACTTGTTTATATCCAGTTAATGTTTTTTGGTCAGAAGGTGGTGACTGATTTTCAGCATAACTACAGCTCTATATTATTAGCTTTATGGTAATGCACTTGTTCCTTTATGTTATTGTTTCCATAGAAGCATCTTACACAAGGGTTCCTGTATTGCAGGTGTAATTGTATATGTAGGGAAGTCTTATGTACTGATGTGTAAAAAGGAGTCTCCAGTGTCAGTACTTTGTAACAGCCAGAGGAAATACTGATTATGGTTTGAGCTGTCATTCTATAAAAAATATAAAATTGGAGCACAGCCAGTCTAATAATGCATACGTACGTTTAATCGTAAACGTCATGTCGGCTTGTGTAAAGGCAGCAAGGCAAAACAACGAATCATTCAAAATTTGATATGAACATGAAATAAGCATAGACACATGATTATGCATTCTGTCATTTATATATGAACGGAATTTCTAAAAAAAACCCATGTAGAGGCTTCATAGGTGGATATTCAATATAAATGATCAAAAGTCATCCATTTGAGACATTTTCTGCATGTTTACAAGCCAGTATGAAGGTATGTAGGTTCCAGATGAAGTTATTCTCATTTACTTCTGGCTTGAACTAGTTTCTACAAATGTAATTCTTACCCTTGACTGTTCCCAGGGTGACATTCAAGGTGATGTAAATCACATACAAACCAGACAATGCACACGAAAGACAAAATAGATTTTTGTGTTATTGCATTTGCAATTCTTTGCAGATCTTTGGTTAATTATGACCCAAATATACACACACACACACACACACACACACACACACAAAAGATGTTTATTTTTTAAGAATAACACCAATAATTGCGAGAAAAGCCGGAGCTTTGAAGTCGTCAGATTTATTATGATATGCAGGTCACAATTTGATGGCTCGTCTCAATCCTGTATCGATCTGGGAGCTCGGCTGATGGATTGGGCCGATGGGCTCCATGACAGGAGTCATGCTCAATGAGATGAGACGAGGATGAGTTTGCATCTCGCCAGTCAAATCAGCTCCTGCATGCCTAATTTCTATCACTGTCATTCTGACAGTGACGCGTTCCCCTTAGGCCGCGAGCGCGGCGCTGTGGATTTCTTACCGAACGAGTGCAGTCGGTGTGAACGGCAATCCTTTTAAATGCGTGCTCGTGTTGATGTTTTTCTCCCAGACCTCTGTGAACAGTTCCACTCTACTGCTGCGCCCATCTGTGCTCTGTCTCATCTTCAAAAAAAAAAAAAAAAAAAAAAAAGGAAAGTAAAAGCTCACAAAAATACAATTTGTCTGTTTTTTTTTATTCCCTTTCTCTACTTTTGCCTTGGTAAACTGTAATAGATGGCGTTTTTTCTCTGGAGGTTAAATTGAAACGAATCAAAACCCTTGGTATGTTTTTGCCCTTTTCTTTTATATCTGCAATTCCTTTTTCCTCGGCTTCCTTCTATCAAGAAGAATTGAATGGCACGTCACTAGGCCTTTCATCTCCGAGAGATGTGTGTAGCCTAAAAACACAGAAGTAATGTTCTGTAGCATTGAACCCAGTGAGCAAAGGAAATACAAAGCGCAAAGAAGAAAAGAGCTTGCTGAGCACAAAAACGAACCCTTACAGCGGGGAACTAACCTTGCCTCGTCTCTGATGTTTCACTACACATGTACCACTGCCCGACCCATTACGAATCTGCGCTCCTCTAACTCTGCTCTTTTATCACGCAGTAGCTTTTCCATAGCGTAGGCAAGATGCATCTCAGGCGTAGTCTATACTAACACGGGTAAATCTGAAAATGCATCTCTTCCTATTTCATTTTTCTTTTCCTTTTTCTCTTTGCATTTACAATAAAATGGCGTAACCACCGAGTTTTTGTGCATCGGGTTTTGTGCATCTTTTCAGGAAAACAGGAAAACACTGTCCTTTGTGGATGAAAGAAAAACGTAACTGTTTGATGTACGGTTATTGTGGATACTGTAGATGGTTGTCATGTGATCAGCACAATTCCAAGATGTCAAAGACTTTTTCTGTGCTATATTCATTCCACGTGTGAAATACAAGCAGTGCTGAGATGTTCGAGAATGATTTATGTTTGTGCGGTCAAAACAAATGAAAAATTATTACATTAATTTTTATTTGTTTAACGCGTTTTACAACGGACGTTGTCTCAAAACAGCTTTACAGTGATAAAGTTGTATTGAAGAATGTATACTAATAAGTCTGTGAGTGAGACAGCTGTGACAACTGTGGCAAGGAAAAACTCCCTGAGATGGAAATAATGGAAAAGGTGTTTGTTTGTTTTTTTTTTTTTTTTTACTGATTTTATGACACAAAGTCTAGGCTTATGCCAGCTAGAATATTGTTAATGTGGTCAGTTTGTGAACTCCTGATCATCAAACCTACAGTTATGTGGTTCTTTAGCAAACTGTTGCCACAATGTTGTAAGTACACAATTTGATATCATGTAGAATTACAGTTTTCCTTCACTGGATCTAAGTGGCTGAAACCTGTTCCAGCATAACAATACCTCTGTGTGCAAAGTCCATTCCATGAAGACATTAGACCAGTAGAAAGACTTGAGGTGGCCTTCAAAGAGTTTGATAACAGCACTCTAGGCCTCCCTAAGCCTGACCTCACTATGCCTTTGGTGCTGAATGTAAAACCCCTACAGCCAAAATTAAGTAAAAATTCTTCCAAGAAAAGTGAAGTGTATTACAGCTAAATAGCATTTAATCTGGAATAGTGATCAAAATACAACATATAGGTGGTGTGGTCAGGTGTCTACAGATAGTCTTTTGGAATACAGGGTAGTTATGTCAGATTTAACAAATCTGTTTTAGCTGTAGCTCAGAAAGAAACTCTCTGTGATGGTATAAAGGAAAAACCTTGAGAAGAAGCAGACTGCAGGTTGTTTGAGTGGAATGAGATGTACATTTGTTCAGATTTGAAATTGTCTACGTCATAGTCGGCTCTCTTTATATATATACTATATCTGTCTGTATATACAGTGTCTGCCTTTACACTTTGCCTTTGTTTGTGGGAATCTATTCAATGTAATTTTGATTCTTTAGTGTAAAACAAGACCTTGGTAGGTTTTGATTATTTTTAGACTAACCCAATAATTGTGGATCACCTAGAAAGGCAGCTGAATCAATAAAACAGTATATTGTCGTTTTTAATCACTCAAAACAGATCATTAGTATTTCGGCAAAATGTACACAGTATGGAGATGGGAATGAGGATTTTCGAAAGATTAACATTAGTTGCCCCTCTTTAGTACTATAATTAGGGTTTTACAGTGAAATGGGAAGTGACACTAAAGATGTCACACACGCAGTACTGCTCATTGATCAGATACACTTTATTTCAACCACCATGTCAATCTACACCAACGTCAGCCATGCAGCTCACTCACTGCTGAGATTTAAAATGCATATATGTAGTTATTATTCGTCCATTGTTGTTCAAATCCGTTTTAATCACACCCCTACATTTTCCATATAACTATGTATTATAGTCATACTCATGACACCAACAGGTGAAACCAGAATAAACACAAATCCCCAATATAGTTATAATTACAGCCCACATTAGCTTGCCCATATTGTTGTTGTTGTTGTTGTACATATAAGAATTATTCTTACTCTCTAATTAAAATGTACTATAAAGAAAAACCAAAGTGGTGTTGATTGGATGGAAGATGCTTGTTTGTTTTTATGATGCTGGATATTTCTGTGACGTCTCTCATATCCCCCAGTGAAATTTGGTCATGTCTCAAACATTATTAATCAGCTTTTCTGGGCTGTCTGGTTCATATGACTATTATTTTCAAAGCTTCCATTCTCAGATTTCATGCTTTATTGCTATAGGTGGTGATGCACCATGGTTTAGGTCTAAGGTGTGAGGCTGAGGTCTTATCATGCTCGTATTGTCTTTCACATGCTTTGGGATGTTTTGTGTAGCTTTAAACTATACTGCCGGTTTGGTTTTAATGCTTGACAATGACAACTACTGAGCATCTGGGCTCATGTTTTCATATGGATGCCTTATAGGGGATGTAAAGTAAGATCTCCTTGTAAGTTGATACACAATAAAATGTTTTTACTTTATTTTATGAAAAGGTCTATCTTTTTTTCTATAGATGAAGGACTTCACTTATCCTATTGACATTTTATTATTTTATGTGCAATCAGCATACACTTACTGTTATTAGAAATACCCAATACCCCATTGTAGCATTGCAGGGATTCCAATATGTGTTTGTTTGAGGGAAATATCGCACTAACCTTCATCGTTGGTATTAGACTGTTATAGAATGTGTGTGTCCTGCAGATTGGCTGTCTGGTTGAAGATTATTTAAAAGAAATAATGCTTAATTATTAATCAGTAAAAAAAAAAAAAAAAAAAAAGATTCTTCAGTAAATATCTTTGGTTGGAAAATCAGTTAGCTTGTGGTTTGCATGATAAGTGGGTTTCATATGTGTGTGTTTTTATTGTTTATATCTATATTTATAGCTGTATGGAGGTTTTACAACCAGTGTAGGTATATTTAAACTAAACCCTATGCTTTACATTAAAACCAAACCAACATCAGAGTTCTAGCTATATCTTTGACTATCAAACTTTTTTTGCTAGGGATTAAGTAGCTTGAATGCCTGACAAACTAATTTTAAGATCAACCAAATGCCACAAAGTCTGGAGCTTAGTCTGGTCTATGTAACTGTTACCTCGTGGCTACCTACTGGCCAACAAGGCCAACAAATTACACAATATTTTACTGTATATACTGTAGCTACAATGTTCAAGTAGGTTTCCAGGCAACCAAAACATGGGACTAGGCAACAAATTGGAGCATTAACTTGTCCATTGCTCTAGATAATAAATATATGATTTCATCTAGACATCTAGACAACCTGATCACAATGGTCGGAACTCAGAACCCGTTTTTGAGCAGACACATTTGCAGAATGGCTTTCACTCCTTTTTTTCTTGCGCCTCAAATCGTAACGTAACCGCAGTTTGGTTACTAAAAATTTCTCTACACAACCCAAAGTAGATCCGATACTCAGATCCTTTTAATAAGTGACGCATGGTGGTGTTATGCTTTAAGGCGAATTATATCCTGTTCTTATTGTTATATCTGTGCATATCTGTGCATTTTGTGTTTTCTGTGTATATATTTGTGTATTCTGTACTAAAAACAACTACAGCTTAAAATGTCAGTTTAGAAAGTGTTCTTGATCAGTATCTCTATTCCTGTTTTGCGAATATTCATTTTCTTTGCTTATTATTTTGTTACATTTTACACAGTAAATCAGCTGACTGCTTTTTCTTACCCATCATATTACTATATTCATGATGTGTGATGAAGTTGCCTTTTTTTATATAAATTCACTGAATCAATTTGAAATTGGAGGGCTCTTTTGGGACCCTAGACCTCTATTGGCTCTGCACTTAGGGAACTTAGGGACTGAGGGAGTAGGCTAAGTGAATGAGGAGGACTGCTCTGTATGGGTTGTGACTTCAGGGAGACCGAAAGAGTGCATGAAGGAAAGGAGAGAAGGTCTTGATGAGAAATTGAGAGAGAAAGAGAGAAAGACGGGAGATGGATGAGGACACGGGGGACATTATCCACCAGGGGAGGACAAAAACTGAATTGGAGAGAAGAGAGAGAAAGAAGTCATACAGAAGGAAAGAGATTTAGCATCGTGTCTGTGTGTGCATGCATGTTTGCTTGATTTTTTATTTTTTTCCCTGAGAAGCAAAGGTTGGAATGGACGTCCAGTCACAAGTGCTGATTTGTCACAGCACAATGGCCTTGCTGAACTGGCAGAGCCACAGCGGCCCAGTGAGGTGCCAGCGTCCAGCCATTAGCGCCACTCACCCCCAATTACGGCCTGATTATTCTGCCACGCTCTAATTGCCTGGGGAGATATGCTAATGCCTGTCATTTGGGATGATAAAAGATGCACACAGGACTCGATGCATTATTTAGCCGGCTGGCTGGTGGATGAAGGATGTGGCATGCGCTTTAATTGCTGAGAGGAGAGGTTAAGCTGAACGAGCAGTTGAATTAAAAATGAGGAATTTACCATTTATTTATTTATCTCGCTGGTGTTTTAGTCTCGCTGTCTCTGCATCTCGCCAGCAATATCTGTTGTGGGCATGAGTGTGAAGAACAGCAAATGAGAAAATAAAACAAATAAATAAAACGCATAAATAAAAACATTTGCGGATCCAATAAGCGCTAAATAAATATGCTATGTGCGGCTGTGTGTTCGTATTGGTGCGGTGTGCCTGTGTTTGAACGTGGAGTTGTTTGAATGCAGAACCTTTGTGGCTGGTGGAAAAACAGTACCTCTGCATGACGCCGTTTCAATTTCATTATCCACATGTTTGCATGAAAGGCTTCATTTAAATCCAGACGTTTCACTAGAATACAAATGGTTCTGCCAGTTTCAGCCTCTAGAGCAGCCTCTCGGTTGTGTGTACTGTGAATGAAATACAATTCAAACATATCGAACTGTTGTTGTGTTGTGTTGTTTATACTGGATATCTTTGCTGTAATCATTCACATTTTACTCATTTGGTTTTAATACAATGATACATTTTAGCCAGGACACAATGAGCAGTTGGAGAAGGGTTAAGGACCTTGTGCAAGCATTAAACAATGGCAACCTGGCAGAGCTGGTATTTGCACTTCCGACATCCCAAACAGTAGCTCAAAGCTTTAACCACCATCCAGCACTGCCTATGATTCATATCCTTAAGCTGAGTACCCCACATGAGCTTGGCTGCTTTTCAACGATCAAAGAAAATTGGACCGAACTTCATGATAATCCTTTTGTTTAGCAACAATCACTGCAAGGGTTTGGTTTCTTTTGCCAGGATGTAAAATAGTCTCAGATGTACGGATAAGCTTTAAGAATATTCAAGAATGCACCTCTTCTTTTGCCTTTATTGGGAAATATTTAGTTCTTTAGTTACCTGAATTATTTGTTAGAGAAGTACATTTTTTTACATTTTGATTCACTGACCTATCAGTAAATGTTGAGGTGTTTTTGACTTGTTAGATTTTTACCTTTTTTTTTTTTTTTTTTTGCCAATTTTTCAATTTTCACCCGAACTACATATCATTGACTTCTACTGAGACACATCCACAGCATGTTTTTAAAAAGTTGCTCAGGCATCACAGAGACACTCACTTAACGGAAAGTGCTAATTGGCCTCTTTTACATGCAGGAGCTCACATATGCTCACACTTGGATAAAGAGTATAAAGAGGAATACATCTTCCCAAAAAGCACCAGTTTTAGTCTTTTGGACTTCTAGCCGTGGATGACTGTGGTGTCATGATGGTATTGATCTTTCTCAATCACTTTCTCAAGTTCATAAGACAAAATGTTCCATTCTTGAGTCCAGTCTTAACAAGGACAGTATGGAATTATGAGACACGGTGAAAAAGAAGCAATGAGGAAAATGTTCAAGCATGAGGCTTTAAACTGACACGTGTGGATAGCCAGAATGGGAGCCACTTGCTGAGATGAAAGAGAGATGCCACGCAATTTTTTTTTTTGCAGTTCACAGACATCACGCAATTGAACAAAATAATCCCAGTTTTTAAATGCTTTATTTTCTGGTTAAAAAAAAGGCATCTTCATAAATCCAGGAGCATAATGTCAAACTTTTGGATGTGGTAGCACATTTAAAGTACTTGCCAAAGCAGAGTTATTTAAAAACCCTCTCACACTCATGTGTATTTTAGTTTTGCCTCTCTCCATTAGCCAGCTTGCTCGAGAGATGAAATGTTGGTCTGAATGAGGCTTCATTCTTCCGGTCTGTGTTTCAGGCTTAATTGTATCTTTTGAAGGGTATTTCTGTGTAAGCGCTACATGGGGGATTCCATTAGCTAGTTTCTTCCTGCTGCTTGCCATTCAGGATGATTTGCATGGCATTTCAGCTGGATTTGTGTGGACTATATGGTTTAGGATGAAAAACAAAATGAGCACATCGGTGCTTTCAAAGGCTTACTAGATTTACTAGATCTAATTTGTCATCTGATTATATGTTGGGGACAAAGACGGAGGGTCTGCATGTCAGCGCTTGATCGTAAAAGGTCTCCATTGATAAGGAGTTCACTACATCAAATTCCTTAGGATCTCTGGTTTAATAAACCAAACACCAGGCTGGTCCCAAGAAGACAGACTTTCGCCCTCTCACCTTTTATTTCTTCTTTTTCTGACATGTCCTTTAACACCACAGCAATCAAGTTAAACCGTTGGGTGAAGCTGTAGCACAAAGAGACATGTCCCAAACCACCTACACTATAGTAACTTGTTTCCATAGGCTCCAAGGCGAGTGCTGCTGGGGGCACAAATGAGATTTACACTGGAGGGTGAGAGGAGCAGGTTGCCAACACCCCATACAGCAACACTAATGAGAGGAGACAGTGCCAGCTCACTGTGTTTATTCCTGACCTCCTCTGTTTGTTGGATAGAGTGTGAAATTCCCTGCTCATGTGCAGGAGTTGTACCAGATTTGCAGTTGGACATTATATAATATATATGTGACATAATGGACCATATTTTATAGACACACCACAAAGGAGCAGTGGTAGGTAGAGTAGTACAAAATACCCAGACCTCTGCAATATAATTTGCATCGTTTTTGTGACATGTAGTAACCTGTACTAAAAGTGAAAGTTGTAACCAAGAAAATAGTTTATCTGGTGAAAAGAACTGTTTAAGAATTTGCTTTTCAAATTACATTTCATGTGCCATAATTTTTAATTAGCTCAATCATGTTACTTAACCAACATGCAATGAGTTGTAAGTAATACAAAGTATATAAAAGTACATAAATATAGCGTATACGAAGAACGGTAATGTTAGCTGACTAGCTTAACTTAGCCAAACAATGTGGTTTTAGTATCTTGCTTGGTTTGTTAGCTAGTCAGTTAGTCAGCTTAATTTAAGCATGTTTCTAGCACACGACAGAACATCAGTGTCTTCTTCAGTCAGAAACATTATACTGTAAAACATGATAATATCTGGCTAGCTTTTCTATAGCTCACTCTGCTACCTAATGTCTTTCTTGTACATGTTTGGAAGCTGAACTGTAGAATGTCAATATGTCCATGGGTTTTTGTCTCACCTAAATTGCAGATCATCTTCACACTGCTTGCTTTGAAGCAGTTGTAAGCGGAATATACACGTTGAATCGGCTTTGAGATGGTTCCACTCTAAGACTGATGACTAAGCATTTGCTGCGTAGTGTAACTTTTTGGCAGAAGATGACATTATTTTGAGTGGAGCTTCTAACTGAATGATATAATATTGTTTTTTTTTTAACTGGCTTACAGTTAAACTTATTTCAGTTTATTACTGTAGAGTTCATTAGTCACTTTCATATCTGCTTCATTTGACAGGCCGTGGATACCAATTTCAATGATGATGTATGTTGTAAGCAGTGCCTATGTAGTGTTGTATGTTTGTGCAACTGGACCACAAGCCACTGAATGGTCCGACTCCTCCCTGTCTAGACTCTTTGACCAGAGTGATAGTTCTCCAGTACTTTCTCTTTTCTCCCAGCGATTCTCATTAATTCACATCTGAGCACACTCCGAGTGCATGCCGGTGGGGCTTTTGTGTGAAGCAAATCTCATTCCTCTCAAAATTACAGTGTAGCATTTCCCCCGCTTATTGAAATGCTTTTAGCCATGTGTGTCTGTGCATGGCTGTTGAGACATTCCCTGATGCATTGCTTGCTCTTGAGTGGCAGCTTTTCCTGACAGCAATAAATAGGGGGGATGGGATGGGGTAGGGCGAGGGGGGTAATGTAGAGGTGTCCTGGTCCACAACTCACTGGTTACTTAAATGCTGTGTGAAAATATGCAGGTTATAATATAGAGGTCTGGGTATTTCAAAGTAAGGGGCTATTATCACCTCAATATTTTTCTTATTATGACAATTACATGCTTCAGGAGCGAATTAAGTGATACAAGATGCCAACTGGGAGTAGTTGACAGCTATTTGGAGACTCAGAGCACAGAGCAATTTGCAGCAGAACGGCAAACAAATTGGATTTGGGCCACGTTGGAAAAGGACCCAACTCTTTGAATATTTGGACTGGCTTGCCGCTCACTTCCAATAACACCTTTTTGTGTAATTGCTGCCTTCGACAAATATTACCTTCCATTTGTGAATCGTCAGCCAATAGTGAACTGTGCAGCTGTTCTGCTTACAACTGGAAAAGACAGGTGGCGATAGTGAAACCTCCTAATTTTTACTTTTATTACTTTCCATCTCTAAGGTTACCTTTGTGGACTATAAAGTATCCTGGAGAAACACTATGATGATTATTATGTTGCTGTTGTCATATTCGGTACCGAATTAGAATATAACCAATAATCTAGATATTTATTTACTTTCCCTCAAACTGACTAATTGCAGCGATTACACAAGTAAAGATTTTTAGGAAAACAGTGTTGCTTCGGTCTATTGTTGTTTTAATAGCATGTGACAAAATATCTTGATGAAGCGATTAGATATCCTCACAGCCTTCAGATTTTAAACAATCTTTTTTTCATTTGCCCTCCTTTAGGACCTGTCAGGCTCCATCGATGACTTGCCCATGGGAACTGAGGCTCCTCTCAACTCAGCCATCAGTGTCTCTGGTCCCTCCAACAGTCAGGGAGACCAGGGGAACCAGTCTCAGTCTCCGTTTTCACCACACACATCTCCTCGTGTCTCCAGCATGCGCCCTGGACCCTCACCTCCTCCAGTAGCCTCTCCAAGTCCTGCTGCTTCCAACCAGATCTCCCCTACCAATGGCCCAGGTAAGCTCACATCACTTCCATTGTTTTTTCTTATATATATATTTTTTAATACCTTTGTTACCAGTGTTGTGCTAGTTACTAAAAAATAGTAACTAGTTACAGTTACTCGTTACTTCATTCAAAAAGTAACTCAGTTACTTTGTTGATTACTTACACCAAAAATTAATGCGTTACTGTTAAAAGTAACTTTTTAGTTACTTTTTTAAGGAACGTTCTTTAATGTTCCCATTAATGCCCTTTTATGCGTTATGGTCTATACAAACACAAAACTGACTTAAACACAAAGTAATTTTTAAACACTATTTTATTAAAGTCAGACCAGCACAAACTGAATATATCACAAGGATTTCTGAAATAAATAACAAAACAAGCTGAATAATATATTCAGAATCAAAAACTAAAGTGGCTTCTGCATCATAAAAGCTGTTGTGTTGAGCTCTTAAAAATGTTCCTTTCACAGCTTAAGTATGAAAACTATCAACAATGTAGAACAGAACACCGGGTTAGCTTCTAGCTTCGTCGAGGCATGGAGATTCTGGAGGTGCTGCTATCGCAGTAGATACGAGCTTCGAACCAGAAAGACACAGCTTACATTTGACTAAAAAGTTTTTGTCTTTATGCTCAACTAAAGTGAAATAATGAGCATATTTCCACTTTGAGAAACTCGTCTTGCTCTCGCCTCGACTCGCCATTACTGCCGCACAGACCTGAATAAACGGAGACACGCCCACAGTGCGTCTTCTTCGTGTTTACAGTGGTTCATCCACCAATCCTACAATGCGACTCTGCTGTAAACATGTTAGACTGTAGTCTACACTTCAGCCAAAATTCATTCATTTAAAAACGTAACGGGTAACGCACCATACGGTAACGGAGTTACTTTATTTTTAAAAGTAACGCGTTACAGTATTAGTTACTGTCAAAAGTAACTTTGTTACAGTACCGCATTACTAGTAACGCGTTACTGCCCAACACTGTTTGTTACATTTTAATGATGAGTTTACTGCTGGATTGGAGTATTGTGTCCTTCAGAACATGGCCCTCATGCCTGTAAATATGTATTAGTGCAAAACTTGTGTTCAAATCTTTTTTTTTTTTTTTTTTTTTTTTTTTTTTTGTAGCTATGTCCATTATGTGAATAGAAGCCAGAATTCTGTGTAAGGCCTAAGATATCATTAAATAGTTGTGATCCTCCTACAAGGCTAATTAGACATGGTGTGTCTGGGAGAGCTAGCCTCATTTAAAGCTACATACTCATTTATTCTAATCTACGTTTATGCTAAACAAAGTGCACTAAATCCAAATCATTATATTTTCATAAGTGCTTAGATTGAAGGAATAGAGTATGTTACGGCAAGACGCTATTAAAAGTGGAAGCGGGTATTTTTCTTTTTTTTTCTCAGAATTTCGGATAAACTGATTCTCTAACATGACTACTCTGTACAACTGTACAAATAACATTTTAAAGCTAAGCAGTCATATGTACACTATAAGGTTGAGGGACACTTGACAATAAGACTCGTATGTGCTTTTTGAACATCCCATTCCACATGTAGTTGTCATTTTCTGTTAAAATAACCTCCACTCTTCTGGAAAATGTTTTACTAGATTTTGGAGTGTAACTGTGGAGATTTGTGCTCATTCAGCTACATAGAGTTTAGTAAAGTCAGGTTCTGCAATAGGGTGAGGAGGCCTGGGGTGAAGTCAGTGTTTCAAATCAGCTCATGTAAACCCATGTATAGCACATCTTCATGGAGCTGGCTTTGTGAACAGGGGCACTGTTATGCTGGAACAGATTTGGGTCTCCTAGTTTAAATAAAGGTGAAAATGTAATGCTACCACAACCAAGGACATCCTATACAATTGTGTGCCTCTCACTTTGGGAAAACAGTTTGGAGAAGAAATATGTTGTCACCAGTCAATCCTGTTTGCTCCATATTTTTCCCTTGTCATACTGCATCTATATTTCACTGAAGGTTCCCGACTCCATACAATGCCCGCTGTTCACGTCAGAAGACACTGTCTGCTTTTCATTAGCGTCAATCACGCAGCATCTGCCATTCACACGCAGGATTCAGGAGTGCACTCATGCATTGGTCCCGCCTTGACAGAATGATTGACAGTCCGTATTGGTCAAACTCCGTCAGGGAGGCTGAGGCAGCAGACGAGCTTGCGTCTGCATTTCATATTTAAGTGTCACTCGCTCGTGTCCGTCGCCTGATGAAAATTCATTAAGTTTGCAATTTTGCCATTCGCTCGCCTATTCCCGCTGAGGGTAAAAGACGCAGACAATGCCTACGAATCGGGTGTTTTTATATAATCACATATCTGTTTTAAATAAAGAGCAACATATGGCTGTCTTCAGCTCGCAGTGACAATTCCGCCAGGATTCCCGTTAAGAACGCATGAGGCAACAAATCCTGACAAACACAAATGACATAACTGGCACAGACATTAGGAAACTATGGAGATAGCCCTGTTTCAAGCTGAAATCCTTAAACAAGAATGCTTTGTGTCAAAGAAGCTACACATCACACAAATGTGCATCAAGGCAAAACACTGTACCTGCTAAAAAACTATATTATATATACACACACCATTATATATGTGGTTCTCAGGTATGTCTGAATAAGGGACAGGGAGAAGCACAGTGTCACTCCATGTTGTTAGTCATGATTGATGAGCCAGAATGAATATGAAATGCATTAGATCTTATTATAAACTTGGCACGAAGGCTGATTGTTGCAGTGCAATGTTTACAGATAAATTACACACTTGGTTCAGTGAGGATTATATTTGAAAATAGCGCATGTCCATGTCCATTTTATTAAGACTCAATGGCTGGATGTCAATGATTTAAACGTTGTGGGTTTCGTGCACCAGAGTTCACACTAGTGGGTTCTTTTTAAATGAAGAAGCCTTCTTTAGAGCCCTCTGCTGTCTCTGAGCTGCATTACAATTACAATAAAACCTTTTATTCTGCCTTTTCCTTAACTTGACTCCAGTTCCCCTTTTGAAACGATTCACCAGTGTTGGCAATGTGGTTTTAACATGGAAAAGTAGCTCATGCATGCTCAAAAAGTTGCCAGAATATAATAGCTAGATAATGTCGTAGACTAATTAGTGTATTCGCCTAATCGTCTTGATCATTTATATAAAGGAAGAAGATTTTCTAAAGAATGCAATATATTTTTGTCAGAATAAAAGAAATAGAAATATTGTAATAATATATATTACAAAAAGATGTCATTTTTTTGGACATGGAAACCCAAACTATTTACCATTATTATAAAATACTGTATTATCTCTCAATAACAGATATAAAAAGCAAGTAATAATGAGTAGTGAACTAAAACAGTTTTAATGGAATAACTATGATTTATTACTTGTAAATGTAGCAAGAAATGAGATCGAAGAACAAAGATGTCTCTGGGTTGGACAAATAGCAGTGATCAGTGATTGGTTTTTGGGAACGATAGTGATCAGTGATTAGTCATAAGGGACAATAATGATCGGTGATTGGTTGTAAGGAACAGTAAGGATCAGTAATTGGTTATTAGGAATAATACTGATCAGTGATTGGTTATTGGGAACAATAGTGATAATTGATTGGTTGTTGGGAACAACAGTAGCCAGTGATTACTTATTAAAAACAATAGTTATTGGTAAATGGTTATTGGGAACGATAGTGATCAGTGATTGGTTGTTGGGAACAATGGTTATCAATGACCGGTCATTGTGAACACTGAACCGTGGTGAACTATAAATAGTGATCAGCGATCCATCATTGTGAAAAGTGTTTGATTTTTGGGAACAATGTTGATCAATAAATTGATATTAGTGATTAGTCTTTAAACTACAGCATGATAACAATTAAAACATGACCAGTGACTGGTACTAGGAAACAATAAAAATCAGCAAATGGTCACAGAAAAAAACGGTGGTCATTGATTGGTGATTGGAAATATGGACAAATGCAAGAACAACTTAATCAGGCGAACTTGCGTCTCGCAACTCATATAACCAGCAGCTTTAGTCTGAACTGGAGCGCCGTATCAAGCGGCATGGTTCCTAACTGCTGAAAAGTTGCTCTGAGTTGTCAATACTTCTATATACAGTGCATCTAGTGAGATTTCTGTTAAAGCATAAGTAATAGTGCGTTCTTGCCAGGTTAGACTTTTAGTCAATTGTCAGAGAAGGACTTACATTCTACTGAGTACACACAAAGCATTAACATTTGTCAGACAGCAAGACGCCGTCAATACCAGGAAAAACGACAGAATATTTTATTAACGTGTAGAGTTTTTTTTCCGATTATATTTGCTATATGCTTTCAATGAGAAAGCTGCTGTTGATGTTTATTTCAGGTTGTATAACACCCTGGTTTGTTAACACACTTTAAAAACATGTCAAATTTCCAAATAGTCGAATGCTAATTAATAAACAAGGATGTGAGCATTTTGTTTTACAGGTCAAAGGCTAATAAATCAACAAAAATTATTTGCATGTCATACATTTCCAAAATATGTCTAGTATGTTTATAATCACATGATTAGACCAGGTTCGGTTATATTTAATTACTTACCACCTTTAATGATGTTCCCAAAGACATATTGCTATCTGTGCAGTGAAGCGGAGGTGGTGCAGGAGGAATTTCTAACTTTAGTCTTCAGCCTGCTCGACTGTGACCACCACTACACCTCCCTGCCCCTTTCCACAGCCTGTCAGCACTGCCTCATCCACCAGGGTGTCCACACGACAGACAGTCTCACGGGGCACCTGTCATTCTTTCCGAGTCACAAAGGGATCAGTACTAGCACCTTTAAACTTCCCTACCTTCATTTCGACACTGTTGACCCCTGACCTTTCGTTCTAGTCAGCCAGACTGGTTTGTGATTTCCTTCCAGACTGACAGCGTTATTCGATTCTCTAACTGTGTTTTAGTTTCCATGTGAGATATTACAAAGAAAACTTAACTACTCATCTCTGTCCTCTGTTTGAGCTGCAGATATGAAGGGCTTGGATGATTTTCAGTCTCGGTGAAGCAAATACAATATGCCGGAACATTATCCAGCCTCGGATTCTCCTCGAGCTGCGAAGCGCCGGGCAAATTGATTTTTCCTGTCGTGCCAGATTTGTGACAGTCGAGCAGAAATCACATTGTTCAACCCAAATGTTTCTAAAGCAATTGAGAAAGCCTGCACAGTTTCTGGCTTTGGGACCATGAGCTGCATTAGTGGCAGAATCACACACACACACACACACACACACACACACACACACACACACACACACATTCCATGCTGTCAGGAGTAGAGGGTAAAATGAGAATCCATCCGTCACCCCAAACCTGCTCAGGGAGGTAAACACTGCTGTGACATTCATGAGCACATTTCATTCTGCACTAATACAAATGGGCCTTAATAGGCATTTCTTTCTGCAAATTGTTTTTACTTTGAAATCTTTGAAAAGTGAAATCTGAATTTTTTTTTTTTTTATATTTGGCAAAATTCTCTTTACATTTTGCCAGCTATCAATAAAATCTTATTACAAGAAACTCTTGCCTCTGTGACATCCAGGTCTGGACCATCAACATCAACAGGCATCTCTACATACTCTACAGTTTTGCTGCATGTTAATTTAGAGGTTCTTTTCTAGGTACTTCTCTCCGGATACATTCAAACTGTATATGCAGCATGTTGTCTGTTAGAACCGTTGTGCTTTCTCCAACTCTGACTCCGAGATAGTTTAAGCAAGGAGGTCTCAATGTAGCTCCATGTGAACTCAAGAGAAATAAGGAAGTTATTCATCCCTAAACCAACCTTATACAGAATATTCAATGTATTTGGGGTTGGCAAAGTTTTATTATTTATGGGGTTTTTTTTATGTTTCTGGCTGCCTTTCTATATATATATATATATATAGCTATGCATTTATTTATTTGGTCAAGTTGCTAAATTGAGCCATATCATGACCTGAGGACTAAGGAGGAAAATATTTAAACTGTTCATTATTATTATCTAATAATTACGTCAATGCCAGATTCATTTTCTGACTGTTTTGAGTACCTGGCAAAAATTTGCCTGCTTTATTTCTATAGTCGTATTTGCTACAATTAACAGGAATTTGTTTCACAGCAGTTTCACAGCTTTGTTTTCAGCCCTACATCCAGTCAAGTAATTTTATTGCCATTCTTCTGTATACACTGGAACGAATTACCATTTCTTGTAATTTCCATAT
>JAAIIK010000016.1:6315712-6329483 GCA_014706435.1 Silurus glanis | reverse complement strand
TAAATTTGTTAGGTTTCAGCCTACTATCAATTAAAGTGATTTTGTTCTCATTAATTTTAGACTCATTATGACAAAGTGAAAATTCTATAAATGTCTGTTTTACAAATGACATATGAAATATTACAGGTAGACAAGTATTCAAACCTTTTTCTCAATACGTTGTAACAGCTCCTTTAGGCAAGCCTCAAGTCTTTTTGGGCATGAGCTACAAGCTTTACATACCAGGATTGGGGGATTTTCTACATAGCAAATCCTCTAGAGCTGGGTCGGGCTGGATAGGGACCATCGGTGGGTCAGCCCATTCACAGAGTTGCCCCTAAGATACTTCTGTGTTGTCCTGTGTCATAGCACTGATACAAATACTATAATCCACTAAAATGATAATGTTAAACAGTGCAACGAATACTGACCGTATAAGGTGTTAAAATAGATAAAACTCTATTGGATTTCTGTCTGTATCTGCAACAATTCACATGAATGTGTGCAGAGAGTGGAAAGTGCTGATTCCATGCAGAAGAACGCTTCTAATCCATTCCCTAAGTGAAGAAGTTTCACTACTTGGAGCTTTACTGATGTTAATTAGGCTTTAGCATTGACCTTCTGTCTGATGCTCATTAACCTGTCCTGTGTGGTGTCACTTCCTTTTAGAAATGACCACTAGTCAGTTCTATCTTTCGATTCTTTCAAAGATGTGCATGCTCTAAACAAGATACATTATTTGGACAAAAGTATTGGGATATCTGACTTTTCGTACCATATGTGGTTCTTCTCAAAACTGTTACTGTTTTGTGGCTGAATGAGCACAAATCTCCACAAGCACATTCCAAAATCGAGTGGAACATCGTCCCAGAAGAGTGGAGGTTATTATAACAGCAAATTGGGACTAAATGTGGAAAAGCACATGCAAATCTAATGATCAGGTGTCCACAAACACCATATTTGTCCATATACTGTATTGTATATGTATAGCAGCGAACATGTAAAAGAACAGGAAGAAAAGAATAAAAAGTTGGACCAGATTTAAGAACTAGCTTTTTTTCATGCCTGTAGTCATTCATTGAATTTGAATATAAAACAAAAGTGTGTTGTGTATACACTTGTGTGTACTGCGGCAAGTCCATTGTGCTCGGAGTGGATGCACTCACTTTAGAGCGCCTCTAATTGACAGCGACTGAAGCACAGCCTCTAATGAAAGCCATGCACTTGAGCTGCCATTGAAAACCAAAAACACCCGGCCCTCTCCATTTTTATTCCTCTTTTCCGAGGTCCATCAAGGTCCATTTAACATGACTGTAGCCCCCCCCCCCCCCCCAACCCCACCCCCTCCTCTTCCTCGTGCTCTCTTGCAGTCTGCCTGTCCTTCTTTCTTACTTTCCTTTAAAGATGTGATTTAGGCATACTTATGAGGGCACTTTCAGAGTAAGCTGTTTATCTGCTTCTTGCTTGAAGTGCTTCCAGGGCTTTGGAGCACACAAAGGTCAGCATGCGAGAATCTAAGTGAGTGTGGCGTTTTGCCTCCATCGGCTTACTGGCCTTCGGCATACAACTAGCAGGTTGGGCTAGTGCTGTTATCGGCTGAGCTTGGTGAGCTGAGGGTATTATGGTAATAGGAACCAGGCTGAAAATTGACAGATCTTTAGTATGCCCATGACAGAGTAGTGGGGCATTTTACTGCCCATACTTAGTATTTACTGTCCCGGAGACATCTTCAGAAACATAATTTAGAAAGGTAATCTTGCCCAAACACCAAAAAAGTTAAGCATGTATGATAATATTTATTTCTCAATTTAAATTTTTGCCAGTTCTACCGCTAAGCAAGAGCTAGTTTTCCCATCACCAACTAGAGAGGGTAAAACAAGCTTGGTACCCCTGAGACACATAACACAATCGGGTGCATCTTTTTGAACTGCTGGTGATCCGGCAACACAGTGCTGCCAAAAAAAAAAAAAAAAAAAAGGAAAATGCTATTTACTCTTTTCTGCATACATAAACAGCCATGATTGAGAGGAGAAAGAGTAACAGCGTCCCTCCATTTCAGAGAGCACTGCCGACTCTCGGCCATGGTGGCTTTGGCATCGTCTGGATTTAAAATCGCAATCTCCGACTTTTCTGTCGCACCAATCAATAGTTTATTTGGGAAGTTCTAATCTAATGCAGAGTCTCTTGCTTCTTTAACTTTTTTTTTTCCTGAAGTGAAGTTTATTAGAGTCTAATGTGTAGAATGTCATTCTTAAACAGGCTGTCCAGTAGAGCTTCCTTCCTGCTGAGTCCAGAGTCTTTCTTCCTGTGCTGCCTTACATTCTATACTATTTATCACCCATTTCAGTCATTTTCAATCGACAGTCCCATCATTTTGTACAATCATTTCTTTAACATTCTATATTACACCGCTCTTGCTTTCAGCCCTCCGAAGCCAAAGCAATCACAACTGCCTGGCTGCATAGGCTCCAAAGTGAGCGCTGTTTTTTTCTCTCTAATGTAACAACACGCTATGCCCAAGTGGCATTTCTTTTCCACAGCGATGTGCCTGGGCTCTTTTCGCTTAAACTGCACTTTCCACTTTACTTACCTTGGCCTTGTTTGGCTTGCCTGTAATGAGGTCCATGGGAGCACAGCTTGCACACTACCATACAGTTTTGCGTCCCCCGACATGCTGAGTTAACTCGCATTAGCCCCAGGTTGGAAAATCATTTACTCTTGCTCATTGGGATCTAAGATGCCATTATTGCTACACTGTGTTTATAGGTCTCCCTAAGGATTAGGCAGCATTCAAATTACTTGGCCTGATTGTGTGTGCGTAAGTGTTTGTGTGGGTGTGTGTTTGGTGTTTTGATTGATTTCATTTCTACATTTAAATCTTTTGAATTCTCAAGATCTGAGACTGACCACATGCTTTCCTCCTCTCGCCGGATTTGCAGATTCTCAATATCGTATTTTTACCACCATATTTCTACTCTCATTCGCTCTGTTTTTTTTTTTTTTCTTTTCATTTTCATTTAAAGGCTTTTTATTTTCGGTCAGCCAGAAATTGCTGTGTGCCTGTCCTGAAACGGACACATACGTATGACATTAAAATCGTTCAGCTCCAAAAAAAAAAAAGAGGAAATATGGCCATGGGTATTCTTGCACGTCTTTGAACTGCACCATGAATCTTGCATTTCAACCTCTTAAAACACTTCAAAGCTGAAGAGCCGCGCTTCAAAGGCCTCGCGTTGCCTCCACAATCCTCAGGAAGAATATTTAATATTATACTGGATTTAAGCATGCACATTATCTCCGAATCTATGCACTATGTTTCTTTTCCTCTTCTTAGCTCTTACTACTGGCAACTTAAAATGACTGCACTTTCTAAAATGCTTATGAATGGAAATTGTAATTATTTGCGCCCATACGACTTTTTTGATGGGAAAGATGAGAGAAAACGACTTGGTCAGAAGTTTTCTAGAAGAAAAGACTTGGTGAAACTTACCCGCTTAACTGGACCATTAACAAATATATGAGTGAAGTAGGAATAATCCTGAAATGTAATTTTTGTTTTTTATGAAACGAGTCTCCAGTAACTTTTCCCTAAGGGAAAGTCTTCAGAACACAAAGCTGGCGCATACTGTATTTTTAATTTTTTTATTTTTTTGTCTTAGTAACTTATGCCTGGCATACATTATATGATTTTGGACTGTTCCAGATAAAAAAAATGACCAATGTGAAAACATTTTTCGGTGATTTCTTTGCTTGTGGCTTCTAAATGATATATGTTGTACAAGTTTCAAAGATGGCCACAGTCATGGACTTACGACCAAAGATTCGAGAGGCAAACTGGGACTTTTAAGTTTACATTTTTCTGAGATCAAATAAAAGAACAAATTTCAAGGAGTGGGAATTTATTTTTTGACATACTCCTCCACTAAATTAATACACTTATCCCAGCATTTAACTAATGCCTGCTAAGATTCAGCATAGAAAGGTTTGTCAGTATGCCTGAACCATCCTAGAACAGCCCTGCTTCACTTTGTCACCAGGGAACCACCACAACCGGGATCGTCACTGAAGGATGAAGAATCATATTTGAAACATTTACACCACTCAGATGTCTTACTTCGGCTGAGTGTTTTATTACCCTACTGTGCTTGAAGTCTTTTGGAGATATCCGCTGGTTTTACGCCTTCATTCACAAGAAACTTCATCACTGCACCCTGTTCAATGCACACACTAACACTGTTGTCTGTCATCTGGATTAACAGTCTTTGGACAGGCCCGCGACATGTGCCTTTCAGTAATAGGACACACTAGCCTCTTACTACTGAATGTATTACCGCTACGCTAGCATCCGTTTTTATACCTGTAGATATAAAAGTTTCACTTGAATACCCTCGTAGGAGGGCAAAATCTTGTTGCCTGTGTCAGAAATTTAGGATAACCATCTCACAGTGTGTTTGTTGTTACAGCCTAAGTGTACTGACCAGCCAATAAAAATGCAACAATATATATAACAATGTGACCTAATGTAAAAATGTATAGACTATGGAGAGGAAAGAGATAAAAGGAATCCAGGAGGGATTCCAATAAGAAGGAAAACTTCTGATCTTGTACGTCATGTCCTCATGACCATGTCAAGAAAGATATGAGGTGAGGAGCAAGAAAGCTGTACAAGCTTTTTTGGTAGCCCACAGAATTTACGTTACAATTGCCAAAGCGTAATTCATTTTTCTCTATTTCTTTACCACTATAAAGCCCATGCTGATGAGGTTCTATACTAATACTGCATGCTGATGACTTTTTATTTTATACTAATTCATTCAGTTCAATTCATTTTTATTTATATAGCACTTTTAACAATGGACATTGTCTCAAAGCAGCTTTACAGAGATTAAGCGGTTACAAAAGAATGTATGTTAGTTCATTATAATGGCAAGTTTGTCCCTAATGAGTGAGCCAGTAGTCTCTGTGCCGAGAAAAAACTCCTTGAGATGTTATGAGGAAGAAACCTTGAGAGGAACCGACTCAAAAGGGAACCCATCCTCATCTGGGTGGCACTGAATTACAATTCATTCATTACAATTACATCATTGTTGAGGTATACTGTTCAGTGATGGGCGCTTAATGCTGAACTGATCCAGCTATTAGATCCATGTTGCACAGTGTGGTTAGTACTGATCTTATAATATTGCTAAAATAATACAGTCTGTAGAAAGCATTATAGAGAGAGAGAAAAATAAACCCTAAAGATTAAATAAATGGAATAATAAAAAAAACAATGTGGCAGATTGCTGTGGTGTAGGAGGAATGAAACACAGCATCCAGGTTCTGATACCAAAAAGAATCTTTATGCACAGCTGCTATTAGGTTTGTCTCTGAGCTAGCCACGACTCCACGAGTCTCATCCCACTCTTTCTTTTTCAGTTTCTCCAATACAAGGACTAAACAAACAAAAACATTGTTGAAGGCCATCTTAAACTGTTCTTGGTACATATGTAAGCATCTATCTGGAAGTGGTAGCTCATTAGTTAAGGCATTGGACTCTGGATTGAAAGGTCACAAATTTTAATCCCTGCAAAGCCAAGCTGCCACCGCTGGACCCTTAAGCAAGGCCTTAACCCTTAACTGCTCCGTTGTAAGTCACTCTGGATAAGGGCATCTGCCAAATGCCATAAATGTAAATCTACCATAAAGATATGAAAATCTCAGCATGGCAATATGCAAGAAAAGATCCTGGTAGAATAACCGAATAAGCAATTGGGAATATTCCCTTACAGCTTCCATATCATCGATTATATTTCTATATTAGCATACCCCCATCCTATTTTACTCCTTACTTAATATAAGAGCCAAATTTAACACGTCACTCGTGCGGTCGCACTATAGTAATAACAGTATTGTTGACATAAGGATGGAGTGCTGTTAATTAAGATGCCTTTTCCATAGTGAGAAGGAGGGATAAAGGAATCACTGAGAAGCCTTGTGACATTTAGACACCCCTTTACCCCCAACCGAGCAGTCTGAAGAGAGATGGCAGGCTCTGAATTATTAAGCAGATGGGTCAATAGTGACTTAGCCTCTTTTAATGCTTTTTATTTTATTATTTATATTAGTATATATTGTTATCTGTGATTTCTGATAACCAAGATGCTGCTTAGTACCAAGTTAGAGACTTAAAGCTAGAAGTACTATTGATGTGCTATTGATGTGAGTCTGTTTTGTAGCTTCTGTGAGAAAAACCTTTCATGCTATACACAAAGCTGGTGTACAAGCCAAACAGTGCAATCAGCAACATGCAAAATGCACTGTACTCCCACATACATATACTTTGAGGGTGTAAAAAGTGTGACATTGGCGCTAATGTACTTAATCTTTGGCTGGTGCATGAAGAAAAGACCAGAAGGTAGAGTGAGATCTGATCCCAGACGTCGTATATAGGTGGAATCAAACCAGATGTCTGGGCGAAGTGTGTGTGTGTGTGTGTGGGGGGGTGTTCAAGCTGGATAAATGTGTTTGATATTTCATGTTGGACAGAATCTCTTGGTTTAAGGTTAAGGGTAAAGTTAGTGTTTAGGCAAAACTGTGTCCAATTAACAGCAGACAGTTACAATTGTCCACGTTATAGCTGTCAGCATGTTTGTTCACATATTTATTATATATTTTTTTTATTTATGGCAGTGTGTAGAAGAGCTGTTAAGCTTTTTATTTATTTATTTATTTTGAAAACTGTGTCCTTTAATAGTGCTAATCAATTAGGCTGCTTCTTGTCATGAAGATCTGGAAGTCAGAGTTATAGCACATATGACACTCATTATACATAATTTCTTTCATGTCTAACATCTCAATGATGGTAACTGATAACAGAATGTTCAACACATAAAGACAGCATAAAATAATTCAGTCAACGTGTTTACTTTGTAGTTGCTCATTAATATCAAAGAGCAGTAAACAGTACACAACACCAAAGCTAGGTCGTAAGGAATAGACTATGCTAAGATTATGCTAGTAATTTTCGTTCCTAAAAGAGAGAACCAAGATATATAAACACATATATTTATAACAATCATATACCGTCTTTATAGAAACACTACGTGGGCACTATATGGAATATATGGTTTTCATGGGTTGGAGTGGAGCATCTTGAGTGACCTGCTATAGATCTCTGACCTGAATGATGCAACCAGTTCTCCTTAGCCTACATCAGTAGCTGACTTTACTAAAGCCCTTGTGGTTAAATGAGCACAAATCTCCACAAGCACATTCCAAAATCTAGTGGAACATTTTTTCCCAGAAGAGTGGAGCTTAATATAACTGTAAATAGGCACTAAATGTGGAATGGTATGTTCAGAAAACACATACAAATCTTATGGTCAGGTGTCCAACCTTTTTATGTGTGTGATTGGAAAACTTTTTTTTTTTTTTTTAAACCTGATTGCTCTGGTAAATTTTAAAAAATCAAACTCATTGAGCTTCATCCATATCAGAATAGACATCATTATTTCTGGCCATAAAAAGTGAAGCACATCCTCATGGCTCACATCCAACGAAATCATCAATACACCATCGCTGTAATAGTAATTTATGCTTGTGACTAACCAGAAATACTTCATTGTATTGGTGCACTTCCACTCCTTATGCACATATACTTACTGTATTAATCCACTCCACTGACTACTTACACACAAACATTCTCTAAATCTGATAGCAAGGGAGTGAAAATGAGATGTTTAATATAATGCATACAAACTCTCGATTCTCGTTGGATTGAGTTTTGGTATTTTCCTGCATTTGCCTTGGATAATGTGTGTATGTTTGGTTTTTACAGTGATGATGAGTGATAGTTCTACTTTATCCCTAAGTCTTGCACACACACACACACACACACACACACACACACACACACATTAATGGATTATAGTCTTGGTGCTTGGCCATTAAATGCTCAGTGCGTGGGCATCCACACATAGAGCCTGTTTACGAAGTGAACCCCACACAATTAGCTTGTTTAGCTTTAGAGTTTGTTTACACAGAGTGCCTCCTACACATCATCAATGTTATTATCGTTATTATTAATTTAGAATCATTACACCTGCTTTTTAAGGTTCAGTATCCAAAAAGAGATTTGATAGTCAGGGGAAAAAAAAAAAAAAAACATGCCAAAATGTGAAATACGATAGGTTGAAAAACAAATCGCCATTGAACACATTAACGGGCATTTTGAAGATCTCTTGCGTGCAACTGTTTACAATATTAACTACTAAAAGGATTCAGTATTTCCAAAACATGAGCTCGTAGCTTGTTTGTTCGGCTTCTCTATCGGAAAACCGTGTGCTATTCCCAGTGCCAGTTGCCTCACAGCCTCTGCTACTCACGTTGCCCTGGTTTCACTTGCCTCCCTGCTGTTCTGTCATTGGTATGACACTCTTTTTGCTCATCGGTTAATGACAGCAGTGCCGTGTCACTGAGGCTCAGGCTAATTTACACTTCATACCCTTGTGTGTCAGGGAAAAAAACCCAATCCACTTGCTCTTTCATATCATAATGTTAGTTGCCGTGCATATTGAGGATCATCTCCGGAAAGCACCATTACAACGATGAATGTAATGGTGATAGATATCATATTGTCATATAGCTTAAGCACCTGGGTATCTGCCAAATGAACACACTGCTGATAAAAATACAAACAAAAAAACCGTGTTCATTATTTCACCTGTATATACAGATATACCAGTTGTAATACATTTCAGGTTGATAGAACTGGTGACTTGTAACTGGTCTTAAAAGTAGCAGTGACAGGAAATATAAAAAAGAAAAGAGAGGGCAAGAATGAAAGTGAAAAAAACTCAAATGCTGTCATTAGAGCTTTGCCAGAAGACCCTATACAGATACGTTCTTAACTGTTACTCTCAAGGGTTCATGTTTTAGACGTTTAATACGTATGAAAGGGTATATATGGTGAACACTGGGAACTTTTAATGTAATTCAGAGGATATAATTGGACTTTAAGGGTCATTGTTGTTAAAATGTGCTTCAAATGTATATATATTCTAGATGTGTATGGTACAAACAGTGAGGGGTTCTACAAAAGGTAAATAAATATTAAATCTAAATTGTAAAACCGAGCAGTGCTGACATCAATAGGATATTCAACAACTGTGGCTGTGTTGTTGCTATTATTATTAATAGTAGTACAGTAGAAGTAGTTGTTTATATATTTAACTCCTTTTGCTTCTGAGTAAATGTTTGATTCGAATGTTTGATTAGAGATGGTTTTTTTTGCACTGTGCCTCTTCACTGTATTTTATATTCTTGCAGTTATATTTTCTGTAAATCTATCTGTGTCTATCTACAGTCAGATTCACAAGTAGATAGATAGATAGATAGATAGATAGATAGACAGACAGACAGACAGACAGACAGACAGACAGATACAACTTACATGTTATTGCACAGTCGAGATACTTACCAAATAAACAATTCAGCATCTACCAGATGTGCAAAGAGTAAAAAAAAAAAAAATATATATATATATATATATATATATATAATGGGTTCTAAATATGTGCAAAAGCTGTTGAGTAAATGAATTATTTATAAATGTAATAATAATATTTTTGTTAATTTTTGTTGTTGCATTGTTTCGGTTCAAATCCATTTTAGTGATATACATATGCAAATACATAAAACATTTTGTTATGGTACAAATGCTTATTTGCCTAATCAATAAATCAATCTGTCTGTCTGTCTGTCTGTCTGTCTGTCTGTCTGTCTATCTATCTATCTATCTATCTATCTATCTATCTATCTATCTATATCTATCTATCTATCTAATATAATATTAGTTGTTGTGAATATTGAGGATCATCTCTGGAAAGCAATATGACACGGATAATATAAAGGTGACAGATATTATATTACCACATTTCTGTAGCCTAATTCCCATGTCGGCTTCTTTTAGGCAAACTTAACCTGTTTAAAAGAGAAATGCTGCTATTTTTGTTATTTTTATCATTCATAGTTTTTGTATTTGATTTAAATATATAAGCGTGATCTGTAAATAGTTATGTGTTTAAAAAAAAAAAAAGTGCACATAAGCTATTTAGTACTCATTTTTGCTCTCTCAGTATCCTGTTGTTCCGTCCCGGGTGCCAGTATTTTGACCAGTGGAAATAAATGGTAACATTCTGCAAAATAATAAGTCACCGTTTATGGTGTCCTTTAATTTTTTACCTTCTTTGTTCTGTTTTTTTAAACCAATGATTCTACAAGAAAGCATATTCTTTAAGCATATTAAATATTTTTTCTTACCATTGGAGCAATATTTAAATATATTGTTAAGTGCTTCTGTGTCATGTCATTAGCTAGGGCATCTTCATATATCCTGCTCTTAAAAGAATAATATCAAGTTATTATTTCCACCGAGGCAGTGCCTAGCGTGATAAAAGTAAAACAAATGGAATGACAAAGCAAAAGTACTCAGAAACAAGCGATGCTAATGACTTCCAGGGCTAAAACATTGACGGTGTATTTATGGGCTGCACGTGAAAGCCAGGATAGGACTGAAGAAAAAAGTTTTCATTGTGATTTGAAGAAGTGTCACAGAGTGACAGTGCTACCGCAGAAGACAGTCTAAACCTAGGGATCGTGAGTAAATCAGCACCAGAGGATCCGAGTATACGGTATGTGGCTAGAGGAATTCAGACAGGTACTGAGGGGTAGCACTGTGAAGGACTGTGAATTATTGGTAATAAGAAGGAATAAGTTTTGAATCCGGGATGAGACAGGTAAACAGTGTAGGAGGATGGGAATCAGTGTGGTGACTTGAGTTTTGAATATGCTGTAGGCTGGTTCAAGGATTTGGCACAGAAACTAATAACAGGGAGGAGCTTGTGACAGGAACTTATGGAGGTCTGCTCATGCTGATATGGAGGGAAATAAGTCTTCTTTGGATTTTTAGTTATTGACCCTTTTGGTTTTATTTAATACTGTGTAATTAATGTGGACTTTGCAAGTTAAATAAATGGTTTAGATGACTTGCATATTTATTGGACGCTACTAGTGTTTGCATGCCATTCAGGTGAATCTCATTTGTACACTATATGGACAAACACAACTTTTCCAGCCATATGTGTTTTTTCCCCAAAATGTTGGAGACACACAGTTGAATAGAATGTTTTTGGATGCAGTAACAGCAAATTTTCCCTTTGCTTAAACAAGGAATTCATCTAAAAATTGACAAATTCAGGGTTAACTCTATGAAACAGTATTTCTTCTATGACTTCCTGTTTCAAAGTATATTTGATAGGTATATAAGAAATACAAATTAGTACTCCTTAGCAATAAAGGCATCCCTGTCAGCCACCGCATCGAGTTCTACTTGTTTCTTACATCTTATAAATGAAATAAAAGTTTAACGATATCACACTTAAGGCTATAGAATACTCTATATGGAAATAATGTTCAGCTTGCTTTATTGAACTTTTGTTCTATTGTGATTAGCAAATAAAGAAATTTGGGAGAACATGGGCATGATGTGAAAGCTTTAAATACCGAGTCATGCCTATTGCAACTGTGGATTATTTCTGTCCCTAAAAAACTGCATGTGCAAGCTAATTCAATCCAAATCTCTCATTTACTAGTATTCTAAAATCCCCTTCATCATCGTAATTACTGGTCTCATGCATCACCTTTGTCTTCTTCTCATCACTGTTCATGCTGCGAGCAGGTTGCAGTGAGCAGGCTTGGTTCTGCATTAGTGGGAATTGTTAAAGGTTTTAACAGCACCACCTGGAGTACTGGAGTACTATAACACTCATACACAGCTGCCAATGCAAAGCTATTAAGATAACTCAAGCCTGTTCTTGTATAATATGATACATAATCACAATAAATCGTTTCGTTTTTTTCGTTTTCAAAGGGCCACAGCTGCCAATACAGACACCTGGGAACCTATCCGACACTGGCTCCAACTCCAGCATGAACCAGATTCCCATGGCTCAGGACCGAGGTAAACAAAAAAGATCTCATCCAGGATCCGACCCAGATCATCACTGTGCCGCTTTGTCATTTCCTGTAACGATGTCTATAAATTTAAAATCCAAAAGCGCATAACGGACAAGGCTCAAAGCCTATCGTGTCCTTCTGCGAGGACGTCCTGGCATTGGGATGCTGACTTTCCAAGGCTCTTTAAGAAAAATAATCAAATTTCAGACCTTGCTCAAGTGCATTATGTGCTGCGTTCATGCCCTCTAGAAGAGCGTGCGATTTGCATTACGGTGTATAAAATATATGGCCTGCAGGTACCTTAGAACTTGTTGGATTTCCATAAAACTCAAGTTGTTTTCTTCCTCTTTTACCACTCAGATTATTGCTGTCCAGCTAAGAGCCTAGCTTATTGAGCCAGGCATGTGCCGGTGGTGGCGATGAAGGGTTTGGGGGGGTTGCGGTGTTGTTGGGGGCTGGGTGGGTGAGTGTGAACGCATTATTTGCTTTTAGCACTGTCTGTGCAGCGTTCCTCGCTCCTCCATCCATTTTCCAGGCAATTTAAAATGCGGTCTTACACTGTGTTTTTTTTTTTTTTCTTCTTCAAAACTCCCTTACATTAATGGAAGCAAAACATTACAATAATGTCCCCCCGTTAAAGCTGTGCTCTCTGGCAGCCTAAGCACTTTCAACCCTCGTCTCACATCCGAGGCCGGTAGACAGCCAGCCGGGGTCTGCTGCCGAAGCAGAACAGAGTGCATGGGGAGATGATTGACCGACTGTGTGTATATGTGTGTGCGTGTATACGTGTGTGTGTGTGTGTGTGCGTCTGAAAGGCTCCACTCAATAAAAAAAAGAGCTGGGCATCTGCTCGACACACACATTCTTACAAAGCTTGAGTGGGGCGCTGCGCTGGCGCTCGCTGCACTACTGAACATTTCCATTTAGCCTAATCTACAATATTAGTGTGTAGAGCAGCCCATACAAAGGCAACCTTTCCCATCTGAGTGGATTGTAGACTCCCCCTTTTTTTCCCCTCCTCCCTCCTACGTCTGTTTGCCCAGGGGTTTAAATGTAATAAAGTGCCACTCCATTTAATATCGCGTCCAATCAGAACTGCTCTAAATGTCACTTTTTGGTAGCTATTCAGCATTTGAATACTCACATAATGTTTTAGATTGTTTCCATTGTCATTTTTTCCCATTCCCTGCTAATTTAGTTCTAGTTAATTCACAGTGTAAGAGGGAATTAAGTGATAAAGCTCCTCATTTATCACCCACCAGTCGCACCTATCTGCCAGGGTTTAGAAACACTATTGCTTCAGAAAATAACTGGAAATATTTTGGGTTTGTCTTTTTTGTTTCTTTGTTTTTTTCCTTTTTTTTAACATGGAAAAAGGCATTTGTCAGGAAGAGAGTGGAAGTGAGAGATTCTCGTATTTGTTTTTTTCTTTTTCTTTTATAGCATCAGTAGTTCCAACTTTAATTTAAATCATAAAGAAAAAAACGTCTAATTGTTGATATGAGGTTGTGAAAGAAGACTTTTGCATTTTGCAATTTCAGTAATGGAAGTGAAAGAGGACTTTTGGTTTCTTAGTAACACGGTTTTTGAGGATTTATAGTGTTCAATCTATACCTTTTTCTCCTTAACCTTTTTAGCACCACGGACCAGTTTCACGCAAGACAATTTTTCTACGGACTTGGGGTTTGGGGGTCACGTAGATAACTAAACACAATAATGTGCTGATATTTCTATACATATACATACATATATACAGTTATGTTCAAAATAATAGCAGTACAATGTGACTAACCAG
>JAAIIK010000016.1:6265992-6277451 GCA_014706435.1 Silurus glanis | reverse complement strand
AAAAAAAAAAAAAAAAAAAAAAAAATATATATATATATATATATATATATATATAGGAATCTTCCAGAGGCTGACAAAAACAGCCCAAGTTTCACACTCCGGAAAGCTATTCCCACAATGAAAGATCTCTTGCTCTTTTTTCATTTTTTTTTCATATGAAGCACTTCATACCACCTCTCTACCCTAAATGAGTAGGACAAATCCATCACATCGTTACTCTTTACAATATAAAATATTTTTAAATGTATAAGTAAATACTCTTAATACAATTAAATTAAATTGTAGAGATTTAGCCCTGTTTCTGTACTAGCCTACATTTCCTCAAGCTTGAGGTTCAAATAGTCTCAGAGATTCAGGGTCTCATATTTAGGGTTACGCTCAAACTAGATTTTCACACATTGTGCTATTTTACATATTTTATTGTGTATAAATGTATTGCTTAATATTTAATTGTGTAATGTTTTATTGCTTGCTTTATTTCTATAGCTTATTCTTTTGATTTTACCCATGGCTTCATATGCAAACTATACATTTTATACATATGGACAAATGTATTGGGAGACCCACAAAATACTGAGTTAGAACTGTGTTTTTAAGCTGCATAAAACAAATTTCATTTGTACATCAATCATAGGTAAGTATGCAAATTTGCATTGCAGATAAATTGCGATTGTTATTTTATATTCAGATTCACCATTGTGGCTGAATACGCTTAAATCTCCACAAACACACTCCATAATTTGGTAGAACACTTTCCCAGATGAGTGGAGGTTGTTATAACTGAATGGGAATAAAATGTGGAACGACATGTTCAGGTGTCGACGAACTTTAGTTCACATAGTGTATTCTAATATTACTACCATTCACTACTATATGATTATTAGTGTTTTCATTCCTTTGTTGTTTTTTGATATTGATCTTAGTATTAGATGGTAAGTAGTAGTAGTAGTGGTGGTAAAGTATAGAATAAGGAATAAGGTGACTATTCGAGGATTAAAACACACATTGTTATATAAAAATAATACGTTATAGAAAGATGCACCATTGCCCAATGTAAAATAGAGTTACTGAAACCTTCCAAAATTTACCCAGTTTATTAGTAATTAAAGTTTAACTATAATACATAAGATATACAGAAGCTATGAAGTGTCTTTTCGCTCTTATTCCACCTCAAATTTCTAGTTCCATTTACTGTTGTGAAGCGTCCATATGAGTAAATGGAACAAGGTAGTTCCCATTTACACTTATGTTATATCAGCTATAAACAGTCATTCCTTTACTATTATTTCCTCTTACTCTTACTTGAAGTTGTCATGTTACCAAAAATCCTTTTCTGTACTGAAGACTGATATGTATATATGATAAGACTGTACTGATATATATATATATGTATATGTGTATGGGGAGTGGTAGCTCCAGTGGTTAAGGCGCTGGATTACTGATCGGAAGGTCGGGGGTTCAAGCCCTGGTATCGCCAAGCTGCCACTCTTGGGCCCTTGAGCAAGGCCCTTAACCCTCTGTGCTCCAGGGGCGCCGTATCATGGCTGAACCCTGCGCTCTGACCCCAGCTTCCAAGCAAAACTGGGATATATGAAGAACAAATTTCACTGTGCTGTAATGTATATGTGACAAATAAAGGCTATTCTATATTCTATTCTATATAGTTGGATAGTTTTTAATTTTACGCTTTACTGTCACAGTTGCTGACTAATCAGAATCAGTTCAAAAAGTGCTAAAAATAATTGCAATTAAATATTTTAATCACAAACTTCTCAATTTCTTTTTCTTTTGCATCTTATTTTCTCTTTTCTAACTCAGCCACCTCAGGCTCTTTACAGGGCCCTCAAACCCCTCAATCGACAGGCAGCAGCTCTATGCCTGAGATGCCCGGTGAGCTAAAACCGCCCACGCCAGCCACCACCCCGCAGGGGCACATCGGTATCCCAGGCAACAGGTAAAAAAACACCACCTATAGAACATTTCCACCTTCCCTTATCCCCAATCTATGCACCGCCTTCACCTCTGTTCACTCCAAAATATACTTGAGATGTTGCTAGTTTGTCCACAATCCTGAAATTGTTTTTTATTTGTGTTTTCAATATGATCTGACTCAGTTCTGCTTGTTTAATCTATTTGTTTGCACTTGCGTCAACGTCTTTTATCATTGATTTATTTTTGCTAAGGTCACAGTTGCTTAACAAATGCATGTTACTGATAAATAAAAACTAGCATTTGTATTATACATGCACCATCCATTAGGAACATCTCAACCTATTCTGTATTAATATTTATACACAATTGTATTTTTTTTAGATTTAGATCAGTTGTGTATCTGTCTTTTCATCTGTATAAATGCATGTGTTCCCATTTAAGTCTGGATTCATATTTGAATTTGCATAAGTCCTCTGTGTGCCTTTGTTTAACAGCAATAATTCAGTCAGTATTCAAGACCCGTTCTCAGACAGCAGTGATCCTGCCTTCCAGAAAAGGAATATACTGAGCTCGGGAGGCTCTTATCAATCAGCCATGAACCCCATGGACTCTATGATGAGGATGCAGTATGAAAATAAGGACCATTTTGCAGGAATGAGGAAAGGTCAGTGTGTTATTTAGGTCTATTTATGAGCAGCACGAGCAATTTCCCTACATCATACCTCAATCTCAATAAATAAACTAGTCTAGCTATTTAGCTTGATTGATCCTTTCCTTTGTATGAACTTCTTTCCCTTTATTAGCCTGCTTCTCCTTGTTTATTTCTCTTTTCCCCTTATCTTCTCTCCACTTATTCAAAATCTTAGCCAATGAAAGGAATTATATTCAGGAACATGCCGCCACCTTGTGGTCAAAATTACTGACTAATATATATTTTTTCTTTTTTTGCAGTGGTTAGTGGAGAGCCATGCATACCAGCTCAGATGACCTCTGCAGGCATGCAAGACATCTATGGCAGGAGTCCTTCGAGTGGCCCTATGGCAGGACTGGGCATGGCTCAACGTGCTCAGTATGCTTATGGACCAGGGTATGATCGCAGGTGAGACACGCTCCCAAATGTACACTCGCACAACACCGAAGCCTCGTTATCCGTTACACTGTTTTATCTTCGCAATCAACCCAAATATGTGGTGTCAATATTTACCAGTGAACTACCAGAGAACTGATGACAGTTCACCCTTCCCTTACATTTAGTTTTCAAAGGATCTGAGAAACTACTGACTTTTCCTTTAACTAGACCTGTGTCGCAAAATTATTATCAACCCGAGGAATAAAGTATTAGAAATAAACGTATTCGTTGTGTTCATGAATACATAAATTACAGTTTATTGTTGCATGCTTATTGACTTTTTTTTTTGGGGGTTTGGGGGATAAATATTTTTGCACTGGGAGTCTAAGCTCCCACTATAACTATATCCAGCTTTGTTTGACATTAAGGGGGAGAGCCTATTAAGAGGCTTACCTAGATATTAATTGTGGGGATGCCTACAATTTTGAAAACCTTAAGTCTTAATTTGTATTAAATTACATCTTGCAGATTTAACAGCTTAAAAAGTATTAAAAAGTACTGGAATATACATAGTCATGAATTTTATGCCTTAGCACAGTGACTTCGCTTCTAGTATACTCCCATGTTAATCAGTGTAGCCTTTTTAAGCTCTTTTTTTTGCCAGGGGCGACGAGGCATGCTCTGAGACGCTTTTTAATTTACTGAGCGTGCAGTTATTTCCTGCACCGGGTTAGCAACTGGAACGTGCAAATACCCATACGGACCTTCAGACTCTTTTTTTAATATGTTTTAACCATGAATAGAGTTAGGTAATGTTCGCATATTTCAATTCTGAGTGGCAGTACTATTACAATTCATATATTAGCAGAACTATTGCAGTAGGATCGTTTAGAATATGGGCCTGAAATCCTCATACAGTGTGTTGCCTAAATATACATCTGATGTAAACAGGCCACATTGAATGTATCTTCTAATCAGCTGTCAGTTTTATGATCACTGATCTAAAACCACTGAGGTGAATAACGCTGATTATCTCTTCATCATGTCACCTGTTAGTCTGTGGAATACATTAGGCAGCAAGTGAACATTTTGTCCTCAAAGTTGACGTATTAGAAGCGGGAAAAATGGACAAGCAAAAGGATTTGAGCGAGTTTGACAAGGACCGAATTGTGATGGCTAGACGACTGGGTCAGAGCATCTCCAGATCTGCAGCTCTTGGGGTCTGCAGTGGTCAGTATCTATCAAAAGAGGTCAAAGGAAGGAACAGTGGTGAACCGGTGACGGGGTCCCGGGCGGCCGAGGCTTATTGATCCAACAGACAGGCTACTGTAGCTCAAACTGCTGAAGATGTTAATGCTGTTGATGCTCAATGGGTCAGAATTGGCAGTTTGTCAGTGAAATAGGGACGAACACAATATTATATTTATGTTATATATTTATAATATATTTGCACTTCTAACTGCATTTCACTGGCTCGGTATTGGTACTCTGCACAAACTGGAATCTAATCTAATCTATCGAAAGTGGTGCCTTATGCGTACCTTATGCGGCATAAAATAAAAGGCAGAAAATAGGCCTAACATCTCGTTCTAACAATAAGTATTGAAATTTACTGCCATATTTCTACACATTTTATACTTCTTACGAGTTGCTCTACTACCAAACTTTCCTACTGCTTTGTATCTTTAAATTAGCTAACTAACATGCATGGTATTGAAAGATAATCCTTTCAGTATAAAAGTAGTTTTATTAAAAAAATTTTTAATGTGAGTTTTTATATTCAGTGGGTCATCAAATATATTCAGTTTTCTCCTTCTTGTTATTCTAAAAATGAACTTAAAAAAAAAAAAGTTTTAAATGATTTGTGTTAACATTGTGAAAATATAATTACATAGTGTCCACAGTTTACTGTGTGTAATATGTAAATTTGCATTCATTTTCTTTGGTCTCTTCCAGATCAGACCATTTAATGGGTATGGATGGGAGTATGGGTCCCCATGGGAATCAAGGCAGCATGAGTCATGCTAACACCGATGGTAACATGTACTCCCCTAACAGATACCATAATCAGCAAAGGTAAAACTTCCGATTATACAACAACAACAATACGTATACGCTGTATGGTCAATAGTTTGCGGACACCTCACCATTACACCCCTATTTGGTTCTTTCCGCAGCCTGTTTTTTACACTTGTCTAGAATGTCTATGTTGTAGTGTAACCATTTTCCTTTACTGGAACTAAGAATCCCAGACATGTTGCAATATGAAATGCCCCTATACACAATATGAGGTCTATAAAGACCTGGTTTGCCAAGCTTTGCTCAAGTGCAAGGACTTGAGTGGCCTGTACAGAACCCCGACCTTAACCCCAATGAACACCTTTGGGACGCCCCAGACCTCCTCGCTCTATATCAGTGTCTGACCTCAATAATGCCCTTATACAAATCCCCAAAGCCATGCTCTGGAATTTAGTGGAAAAGAACAAGAAAGAGAGGAAGTCATTATAACGGCAAATGGAGTACTAAATCTGGAATGGATTTTTTTAAAACATATAGGTATTGTTGTCAGGTGTCCACAAACCTTGGGCCATAGAGTTGAGTTATAAAGCAAGTGATGCACATTTAATATCAGGTCTTTGATCTGTTCTGTCTGTTCTTCTGCACAGACATGATGGCTATGGACAGCAGTATCCTAGTATGCCATATGGTGTCCACCCTCCAGGGATGTACCCTCAACAGGTGGGGGCTGTAGACAGGGCATGTTCAAACATAGTCTTTTTTTTTTTAAATAAATGAATAGTTTTCCATAAAGCACACAGGTATGATCTTCAGAGGTGGAAAGTAACGAGTTACATTACTGAGTAGTTTGAGTACTTTTTTAGTCGTTTTTTAAATATATAATTTTACTTTTACTTAAGTGCGTTTTGTTTAAAGTATTGTACTTAACTGGATTTTTAAATCATATTCATTACTGAGTAAAAAATAAAAATAATGCGAGAGGGAAAAATAAATCGCGCCTGGAAACTATTGCACTGATTGATTAATAAACGGATAACAGACGCACTAAACTCACAAGAAAGACAGATGGAGACAGACAAGACAGACGCCAGTGATGTAGACCCAGCTGAAAGCGAAATGCCATCGAATCAAAAGTCCATTATAACAGGAGATTCTTTTTTGTTGCGAAAGTGCATATCTCGCAATAGACTCAAATCGTGGACCGTAGGTTTATTTATTTATTTATTTTTTGTTATTGCGCTTTAATTTGGTAAGGTGTACCTTTAATAAAAATCAACTCGTTTGAGGTTTATATCTCCTTGTCCTTTTTCAACTACACTAGAATCCCCCACCCCACCACCCACTGTTACTCTCTGTTACTTATAAAAAGTAACTCTGTACATTTTTTAAATGAGCTAAATTTGATTTTTACTTGAGTGGATTTTCATTAAAGTAGCAGTACTTTTACATGATTATATTACTATTTCCACTTAAGTTCCCTGGTGGTCTAGTGGTTAGGATGCGGCAGTCAGGGAACCGACCCCAGCCATTAGGGTTGCACAAGCCTTAGTGACGGTCCCAAGCCCGGATAAATGGGGAGGGTTGCGTTAGGAAGGGCATCCAGCGTAAAACATGTGCCAAATCAAACATGCGGATGATCCGCTGTGGCGACCCCTGATGGGAGAAGCCGAAAGAAAGATATTACTATTTCCACTTCTGTTTAAATACTGTCATGTGCTATAAAATATTGAATCATAGTGTTATCATAGTCAACTTATTCTCACCAGCTAGCAAGTTTGATTTCTTTGAAATGGAAACACAATCATGATTATATATTATAATTACTGATTACTGAAAAGGTTTCTATTTATTTTGGAGACTAAAATTGCTAAATATGTTGTCATTCTGTCAGGGCTACAAGCGAACCCTTGATGGAGTGTATAGCCCACCTGCTAAGAGGCATGAGGGCGAGGTTTATGGGATGCAGTACGGAGGCCCACAGACAGACATGTATGGTCAGTATGGAGGAAATTATCCAGAGCGCCGGACCATGCAGAGTCTTTTTCCTTATCCATATAGTCGGGAACGCCAGCTACAGAATGCCAGCCAGGGGCCTCAACATCATCCTGTCCAGCACAGCATGATGGGTTCTGGACATTCAGTGCCCACTGGAGATGGCCCAACTCACATGTGGCCCTCAAGGACAGACATGGCTTATTCATACTCGAACAGACACGGGACTTCTAATCAGAACATGCCATACCCCGGTATGGGACGGATAGAGGATATGGATGGAGTCCGAGCAGACAATCAGTGGCCCGGGTATCAGCGCCAAACACCGTACATGTCTGGTCACTCTAACTCCATGGCTATTATGAACTCACGGCCTCCATCTTCATACCAGACCTCTAACCATACCTCCTGTGAACCGAGCCCTGGGTCTTTTCAGCGATCTATGGAAGCACACATGCAACCAAACAAGATGGCCTTTATGCAGTCTATGAAGATGCACAAGCCAGGAATGCCAGTACCAAGTGGCTCTGGAAGTGGAGTTCCAGGTCAGATGGCACCCAGCATGAGAAAAGACTATCCGATGGGGTGTGTTGAAGGGACCCAACCTCTCCTAAAACCTCGACGCAAAATGACCTCAAAAGACACTGGTAAGAAAATGCACTCTAATACAACCATTACATACATCATAAGGTTTAAGGTCATAAAATATACATACATCATAAGGTTCAAGGTTTAAGGTCATAAAATATACATACATCATAAGGTTTAAGGTTTAAGGTCATAAAATATACATATATCATAAGGTTTTTACGTACAGTGTTTTTATATCTGTTACATATGCTTTTCGCTGACTTTATTTAAAGGAACCCCGGAAGCCTGGCGAGTGATGATGTCACTCAAATCAGGTCTTCTGGCAGAAAGCACATGGGCTCTGGATACAATCAACATCCTACTTTATGATGACAGCACTGTAGCTTCATTTAACCTGGCCCAGGTACTGAAACTGATCCTTCAGTTCAGTAAATCCTTCAGCTACACCATTAGATTAGAGGATTTTTACCTTGTGGAATTAATTTCTTTTGTGTTTTTGCCCCTCTAGTTGCCAGGATTCCTAGAGCTCATTGTTGAGTATTTGAGAAGATGCTTGATTGAGATCTTCGGCATCTTGGAGGAATATGAAGTGGGGACTCTTGGCCAGAAGACCCTGCTTGGTCCAGTCGAGGACGAAAGAGAGCAGGGTTCGGTCGAATCAGACATTCCCTGTGAGTCAGAGTCCAGCCAGGAACCAGAGAAAAACTCAGTGGACTCCCCACCTGGGTCTTCTGAGACAGACCTGGAGTTAAATCTGGAAGGTAGGATTAAAAATGAGATAGTGAAAAATGAGACAGATGAGAAAGCTGAACCGAGAACTGAGGATATTTCTGAGCCGCTTGAGGGCCGTTCTTCATCAACGCCTGAACCAAGACCCAAACAGGCCAGCAAATATGATAAGCTGCCGATCAAGATTGTTCCCAAAGATGACTTCATCAAGGATATTTCTGATGAGCTTGGCCATGTGCAGATGTTCAACAGTGGACTTAATCATTGGAAAGCAGGTGGTGGGGATTCAACAAGTTACATCTTAACACATTTTGAGGGTCGTGAGGAGAGCAGTGTCGAAAACAAACAGCTATGCTGTGCTTTAAATTCAGACGAGGTACAAAATACCCAAGTTGCAACTATAGATGATGTGCTGTCCCCAAGATTGAGAGCTCTCTCGGAGGAAGAAAGCTCGTCAACCTCTTTGAGCACTTCCTCATATTCATTACGCCTTTTTGAGAGCCAAAAAGGGATCACACTACTGGAGGATGAACCTCACTGTCCAGATGAACCTCCATTGTGCACAAAGTCCAGCTGGCAGGACTCTTTGAGCAAACGCTGCCTATGTGTCTCTAATATCCTTCGCAGCCTGTCGTTCATCCCTGGAAATGATACCGAGATGTCCAAGCATCCAGGCCTTGTTCTGATTCTTGGCCGATTGCTGTTGTTGCACCATGAGCATCCGGAGAGGAAGAGAATTGTCCCCGGCTATGACAAAGACGAGCACAATAAGGAGGAAAAAATTAAGCCCTGCAGCCAGGATGAGTGGTGGTGGGACTGTCTGGCAGCGCTGAGAGAAAACACTTTGGTCACGTTGGCTAACATCGCTGGACAGCTAGACCTGTCGATCTACTCGGAGAATATATGCCTTCCAGTCCTTGATGGCTTGCTCCACTGGATGGTGTGTCCTTCAGCTGAGGCCCAGGATCCGTTCCCTTCAGCGGGGGCGAATTCACAGCTCAGCCCAAGAAAACTGGTTCTGGAATGTCTGTGCAAACTGAGCATTCAGGACAACAATGTAGACCTGATGCTGGCCACTCCACCATTTAGTCGTCAGGAGAAGTTCTTTGCTACACTGGTGCGTCAGGTGGGAGAGCGCAAACTCCAAGTTTACCGTGAGATGGCAGTAGCCGTGCTGTCCAACCTGGCCAGAGGGGATTCATCAGCAGCGCGTGGCATCGCCGTTCAAAGAAACGGTGTTGGCAACTTCGTAGGCTTCTTAGAGGATGGAATTGCCATGACTCAGTATCACCAAAACCCACACAGTCTGCTACACATGGGTCATCCTCCCATGGAGCAGCCAAGCGTGAGCATGATGTGTCGAGCTGCCAAAGCGCTGCTGGAACTGGCGAAAGTGGAGGAGAACAGGCCTGAGTTTGTTTTGTACGAAAGCAGACTGCTGGATATCGCCATTTCCTCCATGCTCAATGTAAGTGTGGTGGCCATCATCTGTGAAGTACTCTTTCACCTCGGCAAGTCATGACGAAAGGTCGAACGCCTTTAAAACTGTATTACACCAATCACGTGGATGGCACTTTCATATTTCTATTTAAAATCAAAGTCGCTTTATATATGAATATATGGAACAAATCAGTATGAAAAGCTTCTGTGTCCAAACTCTTTTGTTTTGAGGATTTTAGGAAAAAAAATGATTTTAATACAGATATTTAATATTGTTGTTTGAATGTTTTGTCTTTTTTGCTTATTTCATTTTTATTTTATTAACCAAATGTACTGACTTTTGGTTCAGAAGATTTGCAGTTATCTTTTTTTTCCCACTCTCTTTATAAACTTTTGGAAATTTTCTAAGTGTACATAAGGCGTATCTGTGAATTTGTTTTTAAAAGCAGAAATATTTAAGATCTGAAAATACTGTAGATAATAGCTTCCGTTTGATATTTGCTATGATAAAATAAACTTGCTTTTACCCATTTTCTTATATCCATATCTGGAAAAATTTATTGTGCAATATTATGGTGCAAGTTGCCTCCTGAAGGCAGGAGAGATGTGATTTCTTTTCCATATCTCCCGTATCTATCATGCAAATAACATGCTTCACCACGAGGCGGCAGTATTGTATCAGTAATCTAAACAACAACAAAAAAAAAAGGCTCACCTTGGACTACAGATATTTGTTTTGCCTTCTTGATGTTATATCAATTGCTCTATGGAGGTATGTATGTAGAACTTGCTTTACCTTACTCCCATTCGAGCCCCAAAACACTGCTGTATATAGACCATGTTGTACTTTTCTTTTTTTTTTTTTTTTTATTATTTCGTTTTTTTCCCCTCCAGAAATGTGGTAACTACAAAGTGATTGTAGTTTGTAAAGATGAAATTATTGTACTTGTGGTTACATCTATGATAAATATCGGTATTTTGTAAATGAGGTCCAGTTTTGGATTGAGGGTAGTGATTGTGTTCTGTCCGTATAACCTTTCTGTATGCGCTCTTTAATAGCTGACCTCTGATCGGTAATCACATATCGAAGTGCCATGATCAGCTCACCACATGCTAAGATTACATGAAAATAGACAGCTAATGCAAGATCTGTTTTTTATTATTATTATTATTATTATTATTATTATTATTATTATGGGATCAAAATGGGCATATTTGTTATCTAAAACCATGTAGTTCAAAAATAAATGATGTTGAGCAAGACCTGCATTACAAATCTGTATATTATTTATTTATACATCATTCATTCATTCATCTATCGGTGGATCCTGTGTATCAGGGAACACACCCTGGACGGGGTGCCAGTCAATATCAGGGCACGATGCACATACACCTACACACAGTTTAGTGTATTGAATTCGATTTCTTTTTATTTGTATTGCGCTTTTAACAATGAACATTGTCTCAAAGCAGCTTTACACAGATAATGTGGTGATAAAAAATGAATATGTTCTTTATAAGTAAGTTTGTCCCTGATGAGAGATTGTGGCAAGGAAAAACTCCCTGAGATGGCATAAGGAAGAAACCAGACTCAAGAGGGAACCCATCCACATCTGGGTTGCACCGAATGTCCATTTATTACAGATAAACGATGTTGTGGGGTACAGTGATGGTGATAGGAAGCAAA
>JAAIIK010000016.1:6220430-6235460 GCA_014706435.1 Silurus glanis | reverse complement strand
ATAATATATAATTTAGATCAATATTTTTGCTTTTGCATCTTTAAAGAGTTTTAAAATATATATACACCGATCAGGTATAACATTGACATTATAACGTTATGATCTGTAAGTGAATAACACTGATTATCTCTTCATCATGGCCCCTGTTAGTGGGTGGGAAATATTAGGCAGCAAGTGAACATTTTGTCCTCAAAGTTGACGTGTTAGAAGCAGGAAAAATGGGCAAGCGTGAGGATTTGGATGGGTAAGGATTTGAGCGGGTTTGACAAGGGCTAAATTGTGACTTCTAGACGACTGGGTCAGAGCATCTCCAAAACTGCAGCTGCTTCCTGGTCTGCATTTAATGATGTGGTTGGACGATGTTTCCTCTTAATTATTCTGCCAATGGGGCGTTGACGATGCATCTGATTGGATGCGTGCGTTAATATATTTTGTGCTATAAATCGTGATGTCAAAAAAAAAAAGTCCAAAAAATTGCCCAGCCATTGAGACAATTTTGTACGAATTCATGTTTGTGTTTTTTTTTTTTTGCTGAATATTTTCGTTTAAAGTCACAAGGACAAACCCTCGAGTCCACGCCCCGTAATCTGCTCTCTAATGGACTTTTTCTTTTTTTTTTTTTTTTTTTTTTTTCGACCCTGATTTACGTGCTGCCCTTCATGCTCATTAGAGTGACAAACGTTTAATCAATGTGCTTAGTAGCTCCACTAAACGAGGCAGCAGTGGATTAAGTTGAACCCTCTCGGCCTGTTATCGAATATTAAACACGTTCTCTCTTGGTGTCTGTGCAGAGCGGTTCGATCATCACTGCCCCTGGGTTGGGAACTGCGTCGGAAAGAGGAACTACCGTTTCTTCTACATGTTCATCCTGTCCCTGTCTTTCCTCACGCTCTTCATCTTTGCCTTTGTCATCACACACATAATCATGAGTAAGTGACCGCGGCTGGTTTTAGCCCCTAGACCTGCTTTACCCTTATGTTGTGATTTATTTAGTAACATGAGGGTGTAGGGAACACAGACAGAGGTCATGTCATGTGTGTGTGTATAAACAGCTAGATGTGGTCTGGGAATGCTGTGTACGTTAAACATATTTATGATCCAATTTGAATCCATTTATATGAAGATTACAGCAGTGATTTTGTTATTAAAGAACAGCAGCACTTTCTATACATGTGCAGATACTTCTAACGTTGCAGACGACCAGTTAATACTCGCTTTATAGCAACTATAAACATGCAGTCCTGTTTCCTCAGCGTTATAAGCTGCTGATACTAGAGGCAGGAGAATGTTTTATTCATTTTATGATGACCATCTGTCATGCAAGATTCTCTACAATTTATTGAGTAATAATTAGGACTGATGTATTTAACATCATTTTGCTATAAATGTCTTCAAATGTGCATTTTTCATGGGTGGCTTAAACAGTCATTGCTGTACACTAAATGGACAAAAGTTTGCGGACGCCCGATCATAAGATTGCAACATGCTTTTTTTTTTTTTTGTAACATTCCATTCCACATCTAGTCCCCATTTGCTGCTATAAAAACCGCCACACCAGATAGGACACTCGAAACTAACACGCATTTCTGATTTTATCATCAGGAGAAAATTCCCCAAACTGTCCATCCTGTCCGAATCCAACGTCCATTAAACACATTCTGTTGAACTGTAATCTTCTACACCTTTTGAGAAACTTGTTTTTATGCGGTTGATAATTTTGGAAAAGGTTTTTAATTGTTAAATCCAAATTTAGTCCTAAGATTTTTAGAACAAATGAATTTTAGACATCTTATTGAGTGTTATATTTGTGTAACTAAACCTGAACATAGCCACAGAAGCTGGCATGGTGTAAAGAAAAGAAAATGACGATGTTCCACTAGATTTTGGAGTGTTCTTGTTGACATTTGTGCTTATTCAGCCTTAAGGGCTATAAGTAAAGTTAGGTACTGGTGTAGGGTGAGGAAGCCTGGGGTGAAGTCAACGTTCCTATTTATCCAAATAGGGTTGTGTGAAAAATATACAGTGGTGTGAAAAAGTGTCCTGATATTTTTATTTTATTTTATTTTTTTTGCATGTTTGGCACACTTTAATGTTTCAGATCATCAAACTAATTTAAATATTAGTAAAAGATAACACAAGTGAACTTTTTAAGGTCCTGCCACAGCATCTCAATAGGATTCACGTCAGAACATTGACTAGGCCACTCCAAAGTCTTCATTTTGTTTTTCATTCAGAGGTGGACTTGCTGGTGTGTGTTGGACAATTGTCCTGCTGCCACCACCATATTTTACTGTTGGTACGATGTTCTTTTTCTGAAATGCGGTGTTACTTTTACGCCAGACGTAATGGGGACACACCTTCCAAAAAGTTAAACTTTTGTCTCGTCACTCCACAGAGTATTTTCCCAAAAGTCTTGGGGATCATCAAGATGTTTTCTGCCAAAACTGAGACGAGCCTTTGTTTTTTTTGCTCAGCTGTGGCATGACCTTAAAAAGGCGGTTCATGCTCGAAAACCCTCCAATGTGGCTGAATTACAACAATTCTGCATAGATGAGTGGACAAAATTCCTCCACAGGGCTGTAACAGACTCATTGCAAGTTCTCGCAAACGCTTGATTGCAGTTGTTGCTGCTAAGGGTGGTCCAACCAGTTATGAGGTTTGGGGGGGCAAACTCTTTTTTCACAAAGGGCCATGTAGTTTTGGATTTTATTTTCCCTCAATAATAAAAACCTTCATTTCAAAACTGCATGTTGTGTTCACTGAAACATTAAAGTGTGAAACATGCAAAAAAAAAAAGAAATCAGGAAGGGGGCAAACACTTTTACACAACACTGTAGAAGGCCATTCAAGATCTTCCACTCCAACCATATCTTCATCGAGCTGGCTTTGTTTACAAGGGCATTGTCATGCTGGAACAGGTTTGGGTCTCTTAGTTCAAGTCAAATGAAAATGTAAATCTAATGTGATGTTTCGTGTTGATTTATTCATGTCTATTTACGTTAAGTTCTAAAATATTAAAACGAGGCGAAAATGATCTCTTTTTTTTTTTTTGGCCTTTTATGTTCGAAACCCAGGAGCTTTAAAATGCCCCCATTTGCACGTGCATTATTTAGTAAGCATTCAACCAAAGAAGCAATCTAAACTCCACTACTAAACTCAGCTGCATAAACCACCGTGGCAGTAGTGGAGCTCGATACAAGTGCTGCCTTTCCGTTCCATTTTCTCTAATTACGACATGATGTGCACTGCATCAGGCTGCACACTGTTGTATTAGAGCTTCACAGGAGGCAGTGATATGCACTCACACCTCCTTCCATGTGCACATATGGAGAATTGCTCCCTAGCTTAGCATTGTTTGTTTTATCACACCACATTGCTCACCGAGGCTGTGGCTGCTCAAAATAATGTCACGGTTTACAGCTGTGTGGGTTGAACCTCTGCGTGTGTGTGTGTGTGTGTGTGTATATATGTGTGTGTGTGGCCACTCTGCAGAAGGTTTTACAGCTTCCTGAAACACAACCCGTTAAGCCTTTTTTTTTTATTTTGTATTTTTTTATGAGGTCGATTACAGGGCTCTCCTTTGTAATGCCTCACATGCTGATCGCTGGCACCGTGCCACCACGGAACACCTGGGTCCTGACTCTCAGCTGCTTATTAAAGCACGTCTCTGTAGCTCCCTTCATTATCCTTCCACGCTTGCCCCTGCCAGCTCCCCCAAATACCATTCGTTTTAGTCTCTAGACTCTACAGTATAAACTCTGGATGGTCAGGGTACTGCAATAGCCACGTCTCAGGTTTGTTTCTTTTACTGTTACATAATTTTTATTTAGCTTTGAATTATATCGACACTACGAGGCGGTGTCAAAAAGAAAGTCCTTTATTGATCTACGTTTACGCACCTTCTAAATAGTCCCCTTGCACAGCAATACAGCGCTCCCAGCGTTTCTGCCACTTCCGGAATATGTCCTGGAGGTCTTCTTCTTTTCCGAAGTTTGTCAAACATCATCTACGATTCGCGCCGGATCTCCGCCATGATGTCAAAACGACAGCCTTTGATCTGGACCTTCGTCTTCGGGAAGCGGACGCAGGAGCCAAACCTGGCAAGTCAGATGGGGCGGAAGTGAGATCATGTTTTAAGTGCGAGGAGCATCGTCGTCGTGGAGCATTCAGTTTTTCGCAGAAGACAGATCCGGTCGCTTTCGTGCCATGAAATCGCTGATGTGGTAACGCCCGTGGTCAGAATATCACAAGTTGCAAAGCTTCAGATGTACACAGGACGATGTCTTTTGCCACGCTGACTTACGAAGGACTGTGCTCCCTGTGACCTTGCATACAGCCTTGTGCTGCCATTTGTTGGCGTGTTACAGATTTAGTCTTTGCGCATAAGCGCCACTCTTCTGAAAAGGGTTTTCACTAGTCTTTATTAGGTCTTTAACAGGCCACTCAAAATCTTCCACTCCAACCACTCCAATGTAAATCTTTATAGAACTGGCTTTTTGCACAAGGACGTTGTCATGCTGGAACAAGTTCGAGTCTTCTAGTTCAGGTGAACAGAACATTTTAATCTCCCCTTCAAAGACATCCTATATAATTGCATGCCTCCACCTTTGTGGTGACAGTTTGGCGAAATAGCTCGCATGGCTGGAAATGTCAGGTGACCCAATACTTTTGTCCATATATTGTATCTGCATGAATGCAAAAAAAATATATACATGAATGTTTATTGACTGTGACTCAACATCTTCTTTTATGTTGTAAAAACCTTTTTTGTTTTTATTACAGGGCTTAGAGTTTTCTCTGTGGTAGCAACAAGTGTACAGCATAGATTAAGTTGAAATCTGATAATTTTTCTCTCTTTACAGAATCCCATCGAAACAGCTTTCTCACTGCACTTAAAGACAGTCCTGCCAGATATCCTTTTTTTCAGCAGCATTCAGATTAATACGGGGTTATTACACCTCTCCACCTTTCCTGCATGCCAGGTTCCATGTATCAGCATGTAAAGTGGCCCAACCTACTTATTTGCTCAGCTTTAAGATTACCTGTGTATAGACACCCTGTGCCTTGGGTCTTTATGATTCTTGTCATGAGCTATAGGCAGTACAAATAATAGTAAAAAAGAAGGTTTAGAAGGTGCATTTAAAAAATACCAGCAAAGGAAAACATTTCTTTTCCACTATCAGGAAGTAGTATTATTAGTAATCTTTATTTAACCAGGAAAGAAATTCATAAAATTGGTTAAGAAAGCAGCAAAAGACAGCAATGAACACGATTTTTTTTTTTTTAATCACAGAAGCAATACAATATTTCCAATATTTTTGTACTCAAATTTATGTATAATTGTCTGAAATTTGGCCAGAGAAGAGAGTACAGTAAGCTTTCAGTAAACCTGTAGGTTGTTTCATGTTGTAGGTTGCATTGATGCATCACTGTTTTCCTCCAGCTCAGTCCTAAATAGGGGAAGAACAAGTTGAAAATTGTCCTCGGTGCAAAGATTGTAATGTCTGGTTTTAGATAGATGACAATTGGATAACAAACCACATCACGAATTATAAAGAAAGCAATACAGGTGTGATTATTAATTCTTTCCAGCACTTGTTGATAGTAGTCCACTGTTCATTCCCTAGTTGCACATTTGGTGTAAAATGAGTTTGTCATCTTCACAGGTCAGCGTGTTATCCTGGGGATTATCAGATGTGCAGACTCGTCCACTCTGTAATCATCGTTTCTACACGCACTGCAATGTGGGAGTTATAATTAGAGCATAGTTCACCTTTTGAAGAGATCTAAGACAGCATTTTTTCCTTTGTGTGTGTGCACTGTGGTTTTCCTTGACCCCTTGTTTACTGTGCTGGAGGTCGTCGTGTGTTTTTTCTCCGTGTGGTCAATAGTGGGACTCTCCGGATTTCACACATATCTGATTGGATCCAATCAGACCACCAATGAAGATGTAAGTACATAATGTGTGCGAGTGTTTGTGTGTGTGTGTGTGTGTGTGTGTGTGTGTGTGTGTGTGTGTGTGTTTGTTGGAATTCATTCTGTGTCAGCGAAACCAAAAACTGCTTCGCTTGTATCCAGTTTATTCACTGGCTTTCCTCCAGCAATCTCCCCAAACATTTCAGTGTTCTGTGATGTTTCACATCTGTGATATAGTAAAGTGGCAGCTGAATCGCAAAAAAAATATAACCGCTATAGTACAAAAGTCCTGTACTGCCAGGGAAGTTGTAGATCAGTGGATAAGGAGTTTGACTTCTGATCGGAAGGCCAACAAATCCCACCACCACCATGCTGCCACTGCTGGGCCATTGTAGCACAGCCCTCTTCCTCCTAGTTACATTACCGAAGCTCAGGTGTGGCTAATGGAACCCAAACTAGCATAATTCGATCATTGCTTGGGTTGCAAAATTCCAGAAATGTTCAAGACTGGAAACATTAAATGGGAATTACTGGGAATTTACCAAATTTGCAAGTTAGCCTTTAACTGGGAACTTAAACGTAGTTGAAAGTTCTGATTGGAAGTCCAACAAATCCCACCACCACCAAGCTGCCACTGCTGGGTCCTTGAGCAAGGCCCTTAACCCTTAATTGCTCAGCTGTGTAACTGCGATAAATGAAAGTGGCTCTGGATAAGGGCGTCTTCCAAATGCCATAAATGTTAATATTTAAAACTGAACTGTAACAGCTGAAACAAAAAAAAAAAAAATTAATACAAATGTAACTTAAAAATGTCTCGGGCATAGCCTTTATATATGTTTACATACATATACTACATATTTATCTGCGCTTGTTAATTTGCACAATTGCTTCTATTCGCATTTCTGGTAGATGTTAAACTGCATTTCGTTGCTGTGTGTACTATCGATCTGTACTATGCAATGACAAAGTTGAATCTATCGATATATATATATATATATATATATATAAAATACACAGCAAAGTAACACGTTTAGTTTGAGTTTTTTTTATTGATGTATATTTCAAATTTAGAGCAATTTCACTAAAACTGTGTAATCGCTGCCCTTCATATAACCTAAAGCCAGTATTTCTATTGCATCCACAAGATTGTTTATGTAGCAAACCTCGGTTGGATGGAGGTGTACAGACATGGCATATGACCTTGAAACCTCAACTATTAGGCATAGATTTTTTTCTTTCTTTCAAACTACAAAGACTTTTTGTAAACGCCGTTTCTTACCATTTTCTACACAGGAACATGCGGACAGGTAAATAGTGCACTGTTGTATTATAGACTGTAAATCATTTACTGAGACACGTTTGATCAAAATGAACAATTATCCCGTTCTGTCAAAGAAGGTCAACAAAGGAGCAGGCGATAAACGAAACGCATGGAATACCTTTAGAAAACTGCTCTTTTTTTTTTTTTTAATTGTAAAAACTCTGAAAAATCTGAAAGGATGTTGCCATAGTAACTGGCAGTATTTATTTTTTTGAGAGAGGTTGAGGGTGCACATGACTCAACCCAAAGTACACATTCTATTTTGGGTAATATGGGCTGCTATGGTACATTGTTTGTACAATAACTACCATCAGGCATGAACAGAACCCATAAGCAGTGTACTAGTGAATAGGGTGTAGTTTTAAATGCATTCCTTATTCCGCCTCTTTAGACAACAACAAGTAACATTTGAATGATCTTAAAATCTAACATGGTCAATGAGTAAATTTCTTCCACAATTTGCTTTCTCAATTCTGACTGTTTCTCTCTTCTCTCTAGATTAAGGGCTCGTGGTCATCAAAAAGAGGAAAAGATAACTACAACCCTTACAGCTATGGAAACATTTTCACAAACTGTTGCGCAGCCCTCTGTGGTCCTCTTCCGCCCAGGTACGTTACTGAAGCTCAGGTATGGCTAAAATAACCTAAACTAGCATAATTCGATCATTACTAGGGTTGCAAAATTTTGGAAATGTCCAAGACTGGGAACTTTCCATGGGAAGATATAGGTATTACTGGAAATAAACTTTCTTTCGGCTTCTCCCATTAGGGGTCGCCACAGCGGATCATCTGTATTCGTGATCCACATATTTGATTTGGCACGTTTTATGCTGGATGCCCTTCCTAACGCAACCCTCCCCATTTATCCGGGCTTGGGACCGGCACTAAGAGTGCTTGTGCAACCCTAATGGCTGGGTTCGGTTCCCTGACCGGGAATCGAACCCGGGCCATGGCGGTGAGAGCGCAGAATCCTAACCACTAGACTACCAGGGAACCATAGGTATTACTGTAAATAAACTGGGCATTTAGAAAATTGCAGGTTGGCCTATAACAGGGAATTTAAATGTAGTTGAAAACAGATCTTGTAGTGTAATCTCGCTTAAAACAACCATATTTAATCCAATTTCAGTTGAATTTCTACACATTCATCATTCACATGCACAAAGCTACTGAATGCACATGCACTGTGCATTCCTCCATAACATAACTCTTAATCATTTTCAAATTCTGCACACAAACAATGGCAGAAAATGTCTGTCTTGGCGAATATTCACAATAAGCAATATACAACAATATACACACAATTATGTATAAACCTTCATATTATGCAACAAAATTATACTAACAATAAAATCAAATTTAAAAAGGTGATATTTTGTTCATTAATTAATTGGGTTTTTTTTAAATCTGTTTTTGTTTGCTTGCATGTCAGCTTATAACCATGTTTATAAAACTGTTTGCATTTATGTTTGTTTATGATAGCTTCTATAAATTTCCCGAAATGCCCATGAATTCCTATTCCATGAAAAAATTCCTATTACATTCATTCATTCATTCATCTTCTCCCGCTTATCCGAATTCGGGTCGCGGGGGCAGCAGTCTAGAATTCCTATTACGTTTATAATAATAGTAGTAGTAATAATAATAATAATAATAATAATAATAATAATAATAATAATAATAATAATTCTACTAAATAATAATAAATTCCCCAGAGGAAGTTTCCAGGAAATTTACCGGAATTTTTTTCGTCCCTTTGCAACCTTAAGAATTTCCTTACCTGACATCAGAATGATTTTTTTTTTGTGTGTGTGTGTGATTAATTAGCATGCACAGATGATACTCAGGGATGTGCAAGCATTAAGTCTTGTTATTTCTCTTTTATTAGTCTTCATTAATGTACTTAATCAGTTTGCTAACTCGACATATGTGACTGTATTATACATTAAGTTGGCTTTAACTTGGACAGATAACTTAATGGGAAATGTAAGGTATCATTTGTTTACTCATGACATTAATAAATAATATTGTTATTTGGACATCTGACCATCACACCCATATTTCCTTTACTGAACATCTCAATTCTAAAAGTATGGGTGTTGGCCTGGTCCCCCGAGTGCCCAGTGCTCCACTCTTTCAAGAAGGTCAAGGGTTTTCGAGTGTGGCTGTCGGGTTTTGTGCTCATTCAGCCATTAGTGAAGTCAGGTGTTGATATTAGGTGAGGAGGTCTGATATGCCATCAGAGTTCCAATTCATCTTCAGTAGGGTTGACGTCAGGGTCCACTATGAGCTCTTCCACTTCACCCTGGGCACAGGGGTATTATCATGCTGGAAGAGGTTTTGGTGCTTTCTATATTGTGGCACCAGTTTGGTAATGGTGTGATGGTTCACAAACCTTTGGTCATTATTGTATATATTGTGAAATGATGCAATAATTGTTAAATATACACTTAAAGGATCAAGGGATCTTGAAACTGCTTGTCGTCGTTTTTCTGAATACTTGCTACCGAAAGCGATTTGGTTGGCAAACGGTGCGTACGCCACTTTAATTTAGCATAAATTATGAAGAACTTATGGCAATTTATTATATAAACTATACACTTACAGGAGAATAGTTGCTGTGCCATTAAGGCTTCCATTTGTATTTAACAAAAAGATTAAATGCAGATGTTCTCCCTGGCTTCTGTGTTGTTAGCAAATATATTGCCAATGATATTGCCTGGGTCAGATCTTTTTTTTTTTTTTTTTTTTTTTTTTTTTTATGCTAATAAATCATTAATTTAAATGAGAGATCCTGCATACCTGACAGCTTATCTCAGTTTCAAAAACTTCCACTTGCTCTGTCATTGAAGGTGCATCACAGTTTTAGATTAGAATCTGCTGATAAAAGAGTTCTCTCAGCTATTTTGCTGTGAACAAAGATTATTTCATGTGTGTTGTGTGTTTAGTGCATATGGGACACTCCTACCCTGGGTTATGGGTGAAGATATTTCTCTGTAGTGTTACCACATTGAGATTTTTTACCGGAATTTAAATGTAAGACCATTTTATTAACATTTGCTCCTTTAGGTTCATCTTTATCTCTATTATTTATGAGGGTTACTTTGCTAATACGTTATACGCACATAATATTGCTTTATCTAGAGTATGGCTGTAAAATGTCATTCACCTTCACAACGATTGTACATTGCAATAATGATTCATGACCACAGCATGTTTTCAGCATTGAATTGGACCAAGGTGTTTCTTCCTCTGTGAAATCAGTGTTTCCATGATCAGACATTTCCAAATCCATTCAAGCTATGTGGCACTTTATGTAGCCCTTTACAGTTAAATTTTATGTAACTGAATATGACCTCATATACCTACCGTAATTTCCGGACTATAAAGCGCACCCTTATATAAGCCGCACCCACTGAATTTTACAAATCTTTTTATTTTTAACATAAATAAGCCGCACCTGTTTATAAGCCGCACACTGTCTACACTGAAACTAATGAACTTTACACAGGCTTTACCGAAAGAGAGTGTCTGTTACACGGTGTAACGGGTGAAATATGTTGTGGCTCCTTTAAGAGCAGAGCGGCATTTTGGGAATAGCACGTCACTGCATTCTTCTGGTATTACTGCATGTGTTTGTGCGTGTGAGACTGAGGATTATGTGCTCATTATTTTCTGATGCTCATTTCTAAGTTTCTTTGACTAACCCATAACGCTGTTGCCAAGAAAAATAAAAAAGCACGAGTTTTGGAAACCTGTCTGTGCTTAAAGGATTTCTGTTGCAACTGGAGTTTTAGTGAGCTCTCCCTTCACCCAGACTCAACACGCTACAACGGCTTGTATCTAAACAGTAGCCGACCAAGTAAGTCATTGTTCACTGTCTTCCTCCTTCCTTTCACAACTACAGTGGTAGCTTGACCTACGAGTGCATTAATGTACGAGTTTTCCGAGGTATGAGCGGTCACTCGTCGATTTTTTTTGCTTTGTTACGCGAGCAAAAAATTGAGGAACGAGCTCGAGACGCCGCTGCTAGATGGCGAAGTGAAGCCAGAAAGCGAAGATTGTGACGAAAATTAAGATAAGCAAAGAAGAAAAAGTAAACATTTTAAAGTTTAGGGATACGTAGTGTACAGGAGTGATAGTAAAAAACGAGTTTTCCCTCTGCCTCCGCTTATCGCCTCTACCCCCCCTACACACACACACACACACACACACACACACACACACACACCCCCCCACCGGCGTTTTCGTTAGCTCAAGTCGTCTCATCTCCAAGGAAAATACACTGAATAAAAGCTTATTATATCTTTACATACTCTTTCTATTATGTTTTTATACAAGATTTGTTATTTAGAAATGTATTTTCCAATTTAATAACATGAAACATAAAAAACCCAGCCATTAGGGAGGCACAAGCCAGTGCACTCTTAGTGCCGGTCCCAAGCCCGGGTAAATGGGGAGGGTTGCGTTAGGAAGGGCATCCAGCGTAAAACATGTGCCAAATCAAATATGCGGATCACAAATGAGAATTTCATACCGGATCGGTCGAGGCCCGGGTTAACAACGACCGCCACAGGTATCGTTAGCCGACAGGGTACCGGTGGAAATTGGGCTACTGTTGGCCGAAGGAGGAGAAGGAGAGGAGGAAGACATCTACAGAGACGGCAGGAAAAGGAGCAGTGTAGGAGAGTGGAGGTTCGGGTTGGTACTTTAAATGTTGGTACTATGACGGGTAAAGGGAGAGAGATAGCTGATATGATGGAGAGGAGAAAGGTAGATATGTTGTGTGTTCAGGAGACCAAGTGGAAAGGGAGTAAGGCCAGGAACATTGGAGGTGGGTTCAAACTGTTCTATCATGGTGTGGATGGAAAGAGAAATGGTGTAGGGGTGATTCTGAAAGAAGAGTACAGTAAGAGTGTAGTGGAGGTGAAGAGAGTTTCTGATAGGGTGATGTACGTGAAGCTGGAAGTTGAAGGGATGATGATAAATGTCATCAGTGCCTATGCTCCACAAGTTGGCTGTGAGATGGAGGAGAAGGAAAGATTCTGGAGTGAATTAGATGAAGTGGTAGATGGTGTACCTAGGAAAGAACGATTGGTGATTGGGGCAGACTTTAATGGGCATGTTGGTGAAGGGAACAGAGGTGATGAGGAGGTGATGGGTAGGTATGGCCTTAAGGAGAGGAATGTGGAAGGGCAGATGGTGGTAGATTTTGCTAAAAGGATGGAAATGGCAGTGGTGAACACTTATTTTAAGAAGAAGGAGGATCATAGGGTGACGTATAAGAGTGGAGGAAGGTGCACACAGGTGGACTATGTTCTATGCAGGAGATGCAACCTGAAGGAGATTGGAGACTGTAAGGTGTTGGCAGGGGACAGTGTAGCTAGACAGCATCGGATGGTGGTCTGTAGGATGGTTTTGGAGGCGAAGAAGAAGAGGAGGAGAGTGAGGACTGAAAGAAGAATAAGATGGTGGAAACTGAAGGAGGAAGACTGTAGTGTGAGGTTCAGGGAAGAGGTCAGACAGAGGCTCGGTGGTGGTGAAGAGGTGTTGGGTGATTGGGAAACTACTGCAGGAGTGATGAGGGAGGCAGCTAGAAAAGTGCTTGGTGTGACATCTGGAAATAGAAAGGAAGACAAGGAGACGTGGTGGTGGAATGAGGAAGTGCAGGAGAGCATAAGGAGAAAGAGGTTGGCAAAACAGAAGTGGGATAGACAGAGTGATGAGAAAAGTAGGCGGGAGTACAAGGAGATGCGGCAGCAGGTAAAGAGGGATGTGGCGAAAGCCAAGGAGAAGGCATATGAGGAGCTGTATGAGAGGTTGAACACTAAGGAAGGAGAAAAGGATTTATACCGATTGGCCAGGCAGAGGGACCGAGCTGGGAAGGATGTGTTGCAAGTTAGAGCAATAAAGGATGGAGAGGGAAATGTGTTGACTAGTGAGGAGAGTGTGCTGAGAAGGTGGAGGGAGTATTTTGAGCAGCTGATGAATGAGGAAAATCAGAGAGAGAGAAGGTTGGATGATGTGGAGTTGGTAAAGCAGGATGTAGATAGGATTAGTAAGGAGGAAGTGAGAGCAGCGATTAAGAGGATGAAGAGTGGAAAGTCGGTTGGACCAGATGACATACCTGTAGAAGCATGGAGATGTTTAGGAGAGCTGGCAGTGGAGTTTTTAAGCAGATTGTTTAACAAGATTCTGGAAGGTGGGAGGATGCCTGAGGAATGGAGAAGGAGTGTGCTGGTACCGATCTTTAAGCATAAGGGAGATGTGCAGACCTGCAGTAACTACAGGGGAATTAAGTTGATCAGTCACACCATGAAGTTATGGGAAAGAGTAGTGGAAGCCAGGCTGAGAGAAGAGGTGACCATCTGTGAGCAACAGTATGGTTTCATGCCGAGGAAGAGCACCACAGATGCCTTATTTGCTTTGAGGATGTTGATGGAGAAGTATAGAGAAGGACAGAAGGAATTGCATTGTGTATTTGTGGATTTAGAGAAAGCGTACGACAGAGTGCTGAGAGAGGAGCTGTGGTACTGTATGAGGAAGTCAGGTGTGTCAGAGAAGTATGTGAGGGTGGTGCAGGACATGTATGAGGACAGTGTGACAGCAGTGAAGTGTGCAGTAGGAACCACAGAGTGGTTCAGGGTGAAGGTTGGACTACATCAAGGATCGGCCCTGAGCCCTTTCCTGTTTGCAGTGGTGATGGACAGGTTGACGGACGAGGTCAGACAGGAGTCTCCATGGACTATGATGTTTGCGGATGATATTGTGATTTGTGGTGAGAGTAGTGAGCAGGTTGAGAAGAGCCTGGAGAGGTGGAGATGTGCGCTGGAGAGAAGGGGAATGAAAGTCAGTAGGAGTAAGACAGAGTACATGTGTGTGAATGAGAGGGAGGGCAGTGGAGTGGTGCGGTTGCAGGGAGAAGAGGTGGAGAAGGTGGAGGAGTTCAGGTACCTGGGGTCAACAGTGCAAAGTAATGGAGAGTGTGTTAGGGAAGTAAAGAAAAGAGTGCAGGCAGGGTGGAGTGGGTGGAGAAGAGTGACAGGAGTGATTTGTGATAGTAGGGTATCTGCAAGAATGAAAGGGAAAGTTTATAGGACTGTGGTGAGACCTGCGATGTTGTATGGATTAGAGACCGTGGCATTGAGTAGAAGACAGGAGGTGGAGCTGGAGGTAGCAGAGCTGAAGATGTTAAGGTTTTCGTTGGGAGTGACAAGGATGGACAGGATTAGAAATGAGTTTATTAGAGGGACAGCACATGTAGGATGTTTTGCTGACAAGGTGAGGGAGGCGAGATTGAGATGGTTTGGACATGTGCAGAGGAGGGACATGAATTATATTGGTAGAAGAATGCTGAGGATGGAGCCACCAGGTAGGAGGAAAAGAGGAAGACCAAGGAGGAGGTTCATGGATGTGGTGAGGGAAGACATGCAGGTAGTTGGTGTGAAAGAGGCAGATGTAGAGGACAGGGTGGTATGGAGACGGATGATCCGCTGTGGCGACCCCTAATGGGAGCAGCCGAAAGAAGAAGAAGAAGAAGAATAACATGAAACATAAAAACGGGGTGTCATTTTGAGGGTTGGAACGGATTAATGCCATTTTAAGTATTTTCAATGTGGAAAACTGATTTGATGTGCGAGCAAATTGAGATACGAGCTCGTCCACGGAACGAATTAAACTCGTAGGTCAAGGTACCACTGTATTTCTCTGGGGAGTTTATCTTTTGTCATCGTTTAAAAAGTTTTTCTCCCGATGCCGTGCAGCTCAGAACACAGGTGAGGTGCGTTTTTTTTT
>JAAIIK010000016.1:6173641-6212917 GCA_014706435.1 Silurus glanis | reverse complement strand
GTGTGTATGTGTATGTCAGAGCTTCTTTAAAAGAAAAGGAACACAGTGAAAATTTACATCTTGGCTTTCTGAGTTTGTCCTTTTAATAAAATGTGCGTATACTCCGTAGACGGAACTGGATGTTCCAGACCATTATTCTCGGAGTCAGTAATTATTTCAGGATTTCGTCGGCTGCAGTTTGGGCCCGAGTTATCGAGGCAGCAAGATTCCAGTAATTATTTCTTAGGGCTTTTTTTTTTTTTTTTTTTTTTTTTTTTTTTTGGTCCCCTTGCTTGTCTGCACATTTTTGTACTTTCTCTCTTCCTACACCCTCTAGAGAAATCAAGCTCATCTTAGTACAGGCTGTTCCCAGCTCTCAGGTCAGAAAAACAAAATGCACCAACTTTTTCGCCGAAACAATTATCATGGCGCACATTTATACAGAATTTTTTCTGTAAAAATGTTACAGTTTACAATTTACAGTTTTTCTGATTTTTCTGATGCGTTTTTCTGATGTGCTGATTAAAATAAATAAACCTTAATACTGAAATCTTGCTGAACAAAAAGCTGAAATAACTGCTCAAAGATTTTTTATAAAAACTTTAGTCCAGTCACTACTTTAAATATAATACACATTATTTTATCACAGACTTCTAATCACAGATGCATATATTTTGTATCTGCTTCCCTCATGGTGTGGTGGTTGTTTGGACAAATCCACTGCACCTTTCTAATGTCAGGGGTGTTTATTTATTTCCTCTTGTCATGCTGTTTGATACGATAATGTGCCAGATCTCATTCTGACAAATAGTAACAGGAAGGAGTTTAGTTTTTTCCCTCTCCATAAATACCATCTTTCGCTTGTGCCCTACTATTATATATACTCATGCTGATGTCTTGATCAAGACGGACGATTATGGCGCGGGTTTTGTAATTGGATCGATGTTTCTATTTGTGCAGGGTATGGAGTAGCCCATTACCACCGAGCTATAAATGTACATTAGTCTCTGTTGAAAAGGAAAATAAATAACGCATGTGACCAAATTGGTTGCAAAAAAAAAAAAAAGAAAGAACGCTTAGACGATTTATTTTATACCCAGTGATCAAGGGCACAGGGGTTACTGGTTTACTCATTTTTACCGACCATTCCCATAAAATATATTTTTACAAATGTGCAAATGCAGTGGTTAAACAGGAAATACATCACCACAAAACAAGGAAGTGGCCATGAATTTGAGAAATCGGAAAAATTAACCAGTATGATGTTCCTATTTCTATCTAATCTTCTATCTGAACCAGAAACCCGTGAACGTGGCATCACGGTTGGGGAAAACTGAGACAAAGTAAAGTAGAGGTTATTGTGCGTGTTAAATCGGGATAGATTTTGCATGCAAAGCAGTTACTCTGCAAAAGCAAATTGCTCGACCACATTGTTCTCTTAATTCTGATTGGTTGTTGCAAATCACAGGTTTATATTAGTGAATCAGTTACATTATCGTTTTTTTTTATATTTTTTTTTTTTTTTATAATTAACACCGAATTCACAACAGAGAAACGCTTCTGAACCAGATTTCCAAACTTTTATTTCTCCACGGATATGCACTGCTCAGGCATAACATTATAACATTCTAACGTTATGAGCGGTGAAGTGAATAACACTGATTATCTCTTCATCACGGCACCTGTTAGTGGGTGGAATATATTAGGCAGCAAGTGAACATTTTGTCCTCAGAGTTGACGTGTTAGAAGCGTAAAATAGGCAAGCGTAAGGATTTGAGCGAGTTTGACGAGGGCCAAATTTTGATGGCTAGACGACTGGGTCAGAACATCTCCAAATCTGCAGCTCTTGTTGGATGTTCCTGGGGTGAAGGATTAGTGCTGAACCGGCGACAGGGTCCCGGCTGGCCCGTGTGATCTGATCCAACAGACGAGCTCCTGTGTGTTGAAACTGCTGAAGAAGTTAATGCTGTTAATGCTCGATGGATTGGGACTGTTTGAGCAGCAAAAAGAGGGACCATCACAATTTTAGGCAGGAGGTCATAATGTTATGCCTGAGACAATGGCTTAAATTGATTTATTATTCATTCCAAAATTATTACAGGGTTTTAAAAAAAGTTAGTTTTAAGTATATTAATTTTAGTGTACTCAAATAGCTGTGGTGTAGAATTAGTAGACACTTCATTGTCAGTGTTGAGAACTACTCAGCTTTACATCTTTATTATGATGATTATTATTGTTGTTTAAAGCAAATACTCAATTCTGATGGTAATTCATTTAAGTACAACCAAAAAGTTTATCCCCCCCCGCCCCCACTTTCTCCTTGTATTCCTTCCTTCCTCCCCCCATCCCTTCCCCTCTGCCTGTTCATCTCGAGGTTATGCTAATACTGTAGGGCTTTGTTTCGGTAAACTTTTATACCTTGCAGCGTAGTCTGCTGATCGGTCATTCTGTTGAGGTGTTCTATAAATACAGTTCATCATCGGACAGATAAAAGAGCATCTTTTTCAGTGACATACATAAGATACTAAAGAGAGACTGAGTTTTGTGACCTGACTGGGTTTTAGCCCTTAAACCCGTCTCAGCACTGGACTTGTGTAGCTCTTTGTTTCGCCTTCAGCCAGAAGGTCTGTCTTTCTTAGAAACGCCGAAGACCCTTTTGAAGTCCCAAATCCGACATGCCTTCCTTTGATCCCAGAAGCCGTATTTTGCAGCAACAGGAAGTCTTGTGTAAAAAACAACAACAAAAAAAAAGAGGCAATGCCACAAGAGGGTCTATAAATGGCTTTTCCCAGAAAGAAAGATTTGCAGCTGATGAATAGATTTTAATCAGGTGTCTGAAACGCCTTAAATGCACACACTAGTCCTGTTAGATTAGGATTGTGTTTATAAAGTAGTCCTTCGTGGTAAACCGAGTGTGAGGTGTCTGTTGTCGTAACCACACCGGTTTTGGCTTGAATGTGAACACAGCATGACGTCTCCATTTACATTTACAGCATTTAGTTAGACCCCCTTATCCAGAGTGACGTACAAAAGTGCTTCAAGACTCTATCAATGAATAAATCAACACTGGTTCACCAGGTTGCAAACTCAGGATACCATCAGCCTAAAACTCTTTCGAGAGGAATTATAGCACCCTTTTTTTTCTTTTTAAAAATAAATGTGCTACTTTAAGTGTTTCAGGAAGAGGTAGGTCTTCACCTGTCGATTGAAGATAGGCAGTGACTCAGCTGACATCTAGGGGACGTTTATTCCACCATCTTTGTGCCAGAACAGAGAGGAGTCTTGATGTGTATCTGCCTCTTACCCAGAGAGAAGGTACTTTTCAGTATCCTCTCGTTTAAACCGCAGCTGCTGGTCATTTAGTCATGTATTTATGTAGGAGTTCCTACGCATTGTGGAGAAGCATGAAAAATTATGGTATTTGATTCGAGTGATTTCCAGGTCTGGATCAGTATAGAAAAAAGACATTTACATTGTGTTAGAGAAGTGAAGAAAAGAGTGCAGGCAGGGTGGAGTGGGTGGAGAAGAGTGATAGCAGGAGTGATTTGTGATCGAGTATCTGCAAGAGTGAAAGTTATATGACTGTGGTGAGACCTGCGATGTTGTATGGTTTAGAGACAGTGGCATTGAGTAGAAGACAGGAGGTGGAGCTGGAGGTAGCAGAGCTGAAGATGTTGAGGTTTTCGTTGGGAGTGACGACGATGGACAGGATTAGAAATGAGTTTATTAGAGGGACAGCGCATGTAGGACGTTTTGGAGACAAAGTTAGAGGCGCGATTGACATGGTTTGGACATGTGCAGAGGAGGGACATTGGGGTATAATTGGTAGGAGAATGCTGAGGATGGAGCCGCCAGGGAGGAGGAAAAGAGGAAAACCAAGGAGGAGGTTTATGGATGTGGTGAGGGAAGACATGCAGGTAGTGGAGTTGAAAGAAGAAGCGGACAGAGTAGTATGGAGAAGCATGATCTGCTGTGGTGGTGAGCAGCCGATAGAATGAATATGTTCATCCATTTTTAAGGCACACTGTACCCACATTTGCATGTAAAGGACACATTAAAGGTATACCAAGGAAATAGAGGTAGTAGAATTGGCAGCACCACCTTACAGTCTAACACCAGGTTTTGTCACTACATGAAATCTAGCACATTTAAAATCCACTGTGAAAAGCCTTTTTTTTCTGCTTCACCGTGGTTTATCAAAATGCCACAATTACCCCACACATGCCTGCTACTTTCTAAACCTGTTTCCAGGTTAAACTGTTCTGTAAAACAGATTCATCTTCAAAAAATCAATTCGATATCGCTCCAATAGCATAGAATGTAATGATTAAAAAAATGCTCCTGCTCCTCTGAGACAAAAATGAGTCAGACCCCTTAAAACCTAATAATAAGACTTGATAATTAAGTCGCATCTTCATAATTAAGGGCCGTTAGCAAAACAATGTGGAGAGAAATATGAGATTACGAGTTATGCCTGGAGACACGATTTCCTCATTTAGACTCTCGTTAAGGAAGACGCATGAAATCTCTTGATGTCCGAGTTACTTTAAAGCGGTCTGATCGGAGAACACGCTCTCCGGACACTTGAATAGGAACCTCTGGTGATTTCAATTCTTCAGTCAGCCAATCATGTGGCAGCAACACAAAGCATTAAGTGATGCAGATACAGGTCAAAAGCTATAGTTCATGTTCACCTGAAGGATCAGAAGGGGGGAATTAAAGTGACGTGATTTTGTGAGTGACATTGTATAGTGTTTTAGAAACTGAGGATAGTTTGGAAATGTAAGATTACACAGAATGATGTGAGGAAAACGCAAGTGGAGGTTTGAACAAAGGAAATGCCTTGTTCATGAGAGAGGTCGGAGAAAAATCGCCGTACTAGAGCTGCTAATACAAGGCTACAGTAAAACATAATAATGGAAAATACTCTTTACAGATGTGGTGAGCAGAAAAGTACCTCAGAATGTGCATCACTACTAAACCTTGTGCTAGATGAGCTACAATAGCAGAAAAGCTCATCAGGTTTCACACCTTTAAAGAAAACAAACAGGCATTTGAGGCTAAAGTGGGCACAGGTTTCTCATCAGCCATCCAGTTTTACTGTCAGTGTCACCATCATCATCATCATCCTGTATGAGGAGTGACAGGGTGATACAGGGACAATGGTGGCTGGTGAGGGGAAGAGATGGTGAAAAGAGAACACAAACATTTCAGACATTTGCCACAGGCTGATCCGTGTTTCTAAAAAAAAAAATGTGATGAAATATCACAAATATATATATATATATATATATATATAGTCAGTTTCATCACATTGTATTTTTTATTTTATTTTTTTATCATGCAAATTCATTTTAATGGTACAAAATTATTTAACGCACGATTTAATGCAGCGCACATTTCTGTTCGACCATTTTTAACAAAAATATCAATAAATAAATATAAAAGAGGCGAAAATAAAACCTTCAATGCAACACATTTATTCCTGACGTCCTTTCTTTACTCAGATATAAATAAAATAATAAACTTAAAAAAAAAATCATAATAAATGTCATTACTAAACATTTGTTTTACTGATACACCAAGTCTGAAATCAAGCACCAAAATCCGCCATGATGCACACATCCGGCAATTAAAACCGTCCGTATAGAAACATAGCAAATGTTCTGTTTGGTGTCCTGATGATTTGCATAATTTAAAACGACAGTTACTTTAAAACATTTACAAGTATATTTTGTCTTCATGCTCTATGTTGATTATGGTTTCACATAATTGTATTTATTTATTTTTTTAGTTCTCTGTTTGTTTTATAATGAAAGCAGGCGTCTGTTCCAGCGTTTTTTATAAAACTGATGTCATTGACCTGTTCTTTTTCAAAATTGCCTCATATCATCCAAAACCTTTTTCTGAATGCGTGTACTCTATGATTATATGCGTCGTCTCACACTTTGAATCACCTTCAGTTCACCCGAAAAAGAAAAGACTGGTCACAGATGTGATGCATTTTGTGAAACAAGCTAGACTGCAAGATGTGCATTTGAATATGATTCGGTGAAATGACTCCTGTTGCACCTATTTTTTCTGGACCAAATCATACTTTCAAAGTCATACACAGTTTTTGCCTTCTTACCTTCAGCCTCCTTGAATATTTTTAACCCTCATTTCCAACCCAAATCAGTCTAATTTTTAGGTGTACTGCTGTAAAAGGAGTGTAGTGATCAGTACATGGTGGATCCATTCCCACAGACTGTATGAATTTGCAATGTGCTTTAAGCTCACTTATAGAACTGGAACTGATATACACACTATGTGGACACTTTTCCAGAAATATGTGGTTCCTCCCCAAACTGTTTGCGGTCGAAGGCACACACTTGTATTGGATGTCTTTGGATGCAACAGCGGTCAATTTTCTCTTCACTTGAACGGGGAGAACCAAACCTGTTCCAGCTTGACAATGCCCCTGTGTACGAAGCCAGCACCATGAAGACATGCTTTACATGAGGTTGGAGTGTTAGATCTCCTGCTATAGAGTTCTCACAGGAAACCTACTTTAACAACCATTGAATAAAATGAAACACTGATTCAACCCCAGGCCTCCTCACCTACATCAGTACATGTATATGTTGCTGAACAAGCACAAATCTCTGCAAACACACTCCAAAATCTAGTGGAACAACCTCCCCAGAAGAGTGGAGGGTATAATATGTGACTAAATGTGCAACGAGATGTTCAAACAGCAACGAGGAAACGTACTCGCACGACACAAAGATTTCACAAGCACCCTCGATTTCCATTACTCAGCATAATTATGACTCAATCTGTGCAGTTAGTGAGACTGAAAAATGTCAGCTTGGATCGGTCACAGTGCCGGCGACGGCTCCTCTGCTTTCTACAACGTCAGAAACGAGAACTGCGACCCGTCACCGCCAAGCTAAAACGATTGTCAGGAAATTGGTTATGCTTCCAACTGAGACACAGATTTGATGGAGTTGTTACACATTGGATCTTTATTTATTTATATATAAATTAGTCCCCCACTGAGCACCTGCACCATGCTGTCTAACAGCCGACAACGTCATCCTTAAGCTCACTTGAAGCAGCACGCTGTTTATTTCTAGTCGGATTGATTCAGAAAAAGTATTGTGTAGTAAATTATCATCATCAAGGAAAGCAATGTATTGCAGGCATTGTTTAGTTGCATTGTGTGCATTGTATTTCCTATTTTTCCGCCGTATCAATGCGCTCAACATGCAGAATTTTCTTATTCCAACTGAAGCAAAGCCGATTTTAAACACCAGCTTTATTCCTGTTACATTTGTTTACAGTGGACAGGTAATATCATGCCCCCTAACGCTCGCAGATTGATGAGAGTATCTCCCTTGGCTTGGATAGTAGAAAGAAAGGGAGTGTGTTACAGCCTTAAAACACTATATATGCCAAGTGTCTGCTTTGTTTTTGTTGTTTTGCTTACTTACTCTCTAACAAAGTCAGAAATGTGTGTGAATTCACATCATCATTAGGTAAATATGCTCATTATAAAGTGAAAAGAAAAGTTAAATATAGTATGTATATATGTTTATGTATGTATGTATGTATGTATGTATGTATGTATGCATATATGAGGGGAGCTAAAACTTATCAGAGGTTTTGCTGCCCATTCTCTGAAGAGTGAGAGCAGGTTATTATGGTTTGTAGGTATTGTGAGGTACGTATTTGTTTTTCCCCTGTCGTAAAGCTGCAGTCATGACGGTTAATGCGATTTGCGATCGTTTGAAGTGACCTGCAGTCCCCCACGCTACCATCCGTCGGCCCAAGCTTAAAAACGATACCTAAAATGTTTGCCACAAGAGTCTTAAAAAGCCATTCCATGTGTGTTACACGTATCTACAGTGAACATTTGTTCTGCTGTAATCGTTTAAAAAAAAAGAAAAAAAAAAGGTCTACCTCTAGGGAGCACAGTTGTTTTTTTTTTTTTATTTAGTAGTCAGTTGTTCCCTGTGATCAAACCTGCGCTTAATGTTGTTAACTTAATGAAAATGATCGATGGTAGTTTCAGAAAGGCTCTGCGCAGTATTTCTTACACACACAGGTTTTTTCCGGTTGGGGGTGTGGGAGGGCAGATCTCTTGTGAGATCTCTTGGGAGTTGTTTTTTTTTTTTTTTTTTTTTTTTTTTTTTTTTTTTGAGTGTGGGAACAGTTCCGTATTAAAATAATGCCACTAACATCTTTTCTTTCTGCTTATTCACTTCAGTGCTGATCGATAACAATTTCCCGTTTTCTCCCTGTTCATCCCATCAAACTACATCTTTCACTTCCTGCCCCTTTTATGTTTCTGTACCTTCTCTTTCTTTTATTCAGTGTGACCAAGACCAGTGCATTCAGAGCACCAAATTCGTTTTGCAGGCCGCCGCTACACCGCTGCTGCAGAAGGAGACCCCGGTCATGGCTGAAGAGTCATCGATGGCTGGAAGGCCAGCTCCAGGTGCCCCGTGCCCGTTACTTCCTCTTGGCCAGCCCACGCCGCCCACCTCCACCCTGAGTCTGAGCTGTGAAGCAGAGAGTCTGAGCTCTCCTGCCCCTGAGGCCCAGCACCACTTCCTGACACCTGAGGACGCCCCATCACCCCCAGGCATGCTTCCCTCTACAAGCCCGTTGGAGCACAGCGGCCAGACCGTGCCCTTCTACACCCCTGCCAGCCAGGACTCTCTACACGAGGACTCGGTCAGAGGCTTGGTCAAACTCAGCTCTGTTTAAATACACTGTGTGTCTCCCACACTGCCCTTTAATCTGTGCCAAGAGCCTGCAAGCTCCTCATAGTGAACTCTACAATCTCAGTGATCTGAGCAGCCCAAAGTCTACGGTCTGCCACACTCACTAATCACAGTGAGCTGCCAAATCCGTCTTTGCTCCTGTGACTGTCCATGGATACAGGAGCTGCTGCCCTGAAGGCAGGGTGTCTTCTAAAACAAAGGGCTGCATCAAACTCAGTGCATCAAACCGCTTGAGGACGTTCCACTCGAATAGCTGCTTCACGGGTCACTTGCTGGGATTCATGTATTTGTGGAGTTTTTTGGAAACCCGAATCTTTTGCCTGTCGATTGGAAAAGTACAGTTTTTGCCTTCCAGTCTTTTGAGATTATTGCACAGTTGATAACGTGAGCTGTTGTCATGATGTTGCAGATGCGTATACTTTTTTTTTCCCCCCGTCTTTTAAACCTGTTTTGGGAAGAATATGGTATTGTCTTGTGACACAAAAGAAATGTTTTCCTTTATCAACAAACTGGTATGTATTGGTATGATATGAATACATTCCTTGATGTTTTAATGGGATTGTGTAAAAGCTGTTCCTGCATCTTTAAACTCTTAATGTCATATGCTGCAAAGTTCCCTGGTCAGTGTTACCATGTGACAGTTTGCCTGTAGTGGATGTTTTAGCAACTCGACCTATGATACTGTGTTATTGAGAAGAAAAAACTGCCAAATAAAATCCGATTCGTTAAAAGCTTCAATTTCAGTCTCTTTCGGATGAACGTTAGGGTGCAATTGTTTTAAAGTTGGAAAAAAAAAATACATCATTGATATGGTCTCTGTAATCTGTTAAGTATAAGGAACTTAATAGTGTAATATTTCAAATTATATAAATGTGCTAATTTTATATGATCAGTTTTAAAGCTAATAAACAACCTGAATATCTACATTGACACTATCTACTCAAAAATGTCTACATTTCAAGAAATTCAAAGAATTGCTATGAAAGAAAGAAGGAAAAAATGATTAGGGATTAGGCTGTCAAAATTAACACGTAAACGCAAATTTATTTTAAGGGTAGCATTAATTTAATATATATATTTAATACAAATATATAAATACAAAATTATAAATAAAATATAAATAAAAAATAAAAAACATTTTTATATATATATATATATAACTTCCTTTCTTTACTCATGATATAAAAAAAAAAATAATAATACTTAATATTTTTGTAAACACCAAAATGCACACATCCGGCAATTAAAACAGTCCATGTGGAAACATAGCAAATGTTCTGTTTAGTGTCCTGATGATTTAAAACACCATAATTACTTGAAAACATTTACGATAATATTTTTCTTCCTGCTCTATGTTGAATAAGGTTTAACTTATAATAAACACATTTACATAAAGCATATATAAATATATAGACGCTTCCCACCTTATGAGCGAGTTACGTTCTGAACGACTGTTCATACCATGAATTTGTTCGTAAGTTGTTACTGTGTTCGTTATTGACTACGCATATGTCCTAATGATGTAAGAGTTATAAATACTATCAAATAAACAATAAAATATATATTACAATAAAAATTTGAAATAATTGAAATACTGTATACAATATTTTGTATTAAGAAATGTTAAAAATCTAAATTACTAGCGACAACTAGCGACAACTAGCGACAACTAGCTCTCGGCGGCTCTCGTACGTTTAAAAATTTTTTAGACTCGGAACAAATTTCTCTTTGAGGACAGGTTTGTTCGTATCTGCGAAGGTTCATAAAGTGAATGTTCGTAAAGTGGGGAGTCTGTATATATTTCATTTTTATTTTTTTTAGTTCTCTATAGAGTGTGTTCTATAATAAAAGCATGCACTAGAAGGATGTTTTCAGTCTAATCCAGTCAAAATAACAGCTAGATAGATAGATAGATAGATAGATAGATAGAACACCCCATAAACCCCTATACACAACCCCATGTCACCAATTTATGTATTTTCAATATACATTTGATCCTAATGCAAAGAAAAAAACAAAAAACGATTGATGTTCTCATCCTACTCAAGCTTCTCACCCCTTTTTCCTGGTGTTTTATCATCTCCACTGAATCTTTCAACCATAAAGCATGATGCTTAGTAACACCATCACTAGCATTAGCAATAAGAACCTTTTTTATATCCATGGGGACAAATATTAAAGTCATAAAGCATCCTACGCCGACAGAAGCCTGAATGAACTGTCGTCAACCAGAATGCTGGATCTCTGGGTGCTGTTCATCAGTACATTACATTATTTTATATATTTTAATGTTTATGGTTTTTTTTTGTCCAGGTGATTTTTCTATTTTGTAGGTTTTTAAGAATTTTCCTAACCAAGAGTTTTATTTTTCCCCAATTATGATTACCAAAAAAAATAAATCTAAACAGCATTAAGTGGAGGTATTTCTGTGGTGTTTATTACATGCTTTATTAAATAAATGACTATAAAGCACATTAATTGTAAGAACACTGTTACTCCGTAACAATACATTAGCACGCTGCTTCTACAGTTCTCCATTCTAACTAAACATAGCGGGTGAAAAAACTGCATAATTATCCCTCGTTTTTAGTGCAGTCCACTGCTTCTCCACCTGTACTGTACATTACACACATGAAGACTGCTACATGCACATTACTCCCATAAGTAGATACTTTTTACTGAAGTATTAGGCACATTAGGCAAATATGTACCCTTGAGTTTATTTACTTATTTATTAGAGTCATTTCAGCTTTGATTCCTAACTTTTACAACCAGGGGTCTGTTCTTCGGACATTAATTTTTTGGTTCTTCCAAGCCCGTCCTGGAGTTGTCGTCATAGCAACAGGTCCTTAAGCTCAAACCCGCTCTGGAGCAGGTTAATTTCATGTAAACAGGATTAAAATAGATCAATGCTTTATAAGTGGAGATGATACAGCAAATCTGTTGTAGCCATTCGCTCTCCATTGTTACAAGAGCAGGAGAAGGGGAAGAGCAATTCAGAATTTTCAGACTCCATCACATAATATGGGATATAGTGGGAAAATATTGTTTTCCTGTGAGAATCATGTACCTCCAAGTTGTTGGACCCTCATATTAAAAAAAATTATAATACATTTTAGATATTTATTTCAGTAAAGGTGTTTTGGGACAATGTAAATAAAAAAACAAAAAATTGGAAAAATAAATAAATAAATAAATAAATAAATATATATATATATATATTTGAGTAAAGAAAGAAGTCGTGAATAATTGTGTGTTGCGCTTAAGGTTTTAATTTCGCCTCTTTTATATTTATTTCATATATATATATATTATATATTATTATTATTTTTTTTCCCCAAAATTAATTGTTTTTTTTATGTACATTGTGGTACACATTTAATTTGTCAGCAACTTTTTAAGACTTGCCCACTGCTGCAGCTTTTGAGGCGTTCCCTGCCATTTGAATAAGGTTTTTAAACTCTTCTTAACCTTCATAACGAAGCAAAATAAAAAGCTATAATTTAAAAAAAGCTGTCCATACTCATTGGCCAATGTAGCGTTGACCAGCCTATTGCAGTGCTGCTCATGGTTTCTAGTATCGAGATGATCTTGAATGTGTCATTCGATCTCTGATGTAGTTACCGTACAAAGAACGGACCCCAGACGCAGTCATAAGATTTGATATAATCCAAGAAGCACTTTGTCTACATTCTGCTGTTAGATTCAAGCAGACCTTTTGACACGATCTGTTTATTTAGCTGTGGTTGAGGTTATTGAGCTTTAGACCAGGCAATTAGGCTTAGACCTATAGCAACTATAATCAGTGTAACATCAGGGCTGATTTCTGCACCGGTGATCTTTTTAAAAGCAGCAGTGTTATGCATAAAATAAACTAAAACTGCCACAAGGGGAGAAAATCTTTAGCCTTTAAAATCAGTTGATCACATGATCGCTTAGGTTGTGCATTTTAATAGTGGTTCATCTGCAATACATTTCTTCAGCTTTAAATACAAGACATTAGCGGTTTTTAAGACACCGTGTCCAGCATCTTCACTCGTCCAGTTAATAGCTTTCATAATAGATTTAATAATAGCCAATCCTTTCTGAATGATTTTCTCATCTTAGAAAAATGTACCCTGCTTTTTAAATACATTTTTATGTCATTGTGACACAAGGTGAGTAACAGCTGCTGATTATTTTATATAATACCCTATTGGTTAATTACTATCCCTATGGAAAAATATTTCCATGGATCCAGGTCTCGGATCGTGTTTTGGAAACGCAGCTGTTTCCTCACGTGTGGTTGTGTTGCACTGGGTATTCTCCTTCAGTGACACAACTGTGAATTCAATAATTGCCTGTTTAAAAAAAAAAAAGAAAGAAAGAAAGACGTAAGTGCTGTATTGAGCCTGTGCTGTTACTGATCTGAGAGTCACCAGAGCTTAACGTCCTGCAAGTCCACGTCCCCGAGGACCTCCAGCTGGGTGATGGAGCTCAGGTCCTGCACTCGGTGTCTGTACTCCAGCAGATGCTCTCCGTTCACGGCTATTTTAAACTGGTGAGTCTGGCACAGGATGATAATCTGAGGACACAGACAAGTGTTAGTGTGTCTAAAAGCCATTGAGAAGCAGAAATCTGTCAATTAGGTTATTGTTATTCTGGCCACACGTAGTAAATGATTCAGTCCTGTTTGAATATGTGCTTGGTGGAATCCCAGAAACTGCACTGCAATCTGGCATCAAATTTGATAAGCCTTAGCAGTAAAACTGAAATAATTTGCATTTAGATTTTTAATGAGCAAAGAAAAACATCCTGTGACTTCATGAGGAAGAACAAAGACAGCAGACTCGAGCTCTGCGGTATAGTTGTAGAAGAGTAAAGGCGCACAGTCCCAGGTGTATTAAAAGGATTATGAGTAATGATTAATCAGTTTTAGGTACAAATCAACAATATCCAACAGTAATTAGGGAGATAATCACCTTTACCTTTTCTGATTTATCTTCTGGGTAGACTGTCTATAGAACCATCATGCAAAAAGTTGGCCACACTGATTGCAGAGGTTCTAAGGACCAAACTTTAATCCAAATGGGGACCAAGTGCTGCACCACAATCTAACACCACAATCGGGTTACATTCGTACCTTTTAGGACTTTTACAGTCATAACAATGAGTCCTCAGTTTAAAAGCTAGGCGTCACCGATTTCCCCATATTCAGTTCAAGTTTAAAGCAACAAATCATGCAACATCTGTCCTAAATAGATGTTCTGCCATCCTGGATTCTTTTTTTTTTTTGCTACTCTTAAAAAAGTCACCATATTTGGTGCATGGTCTTCAAAACAAACCTCAGAAAATTGATCAAAGTTTGAATACTTAAAAGTGGTTTGCGCACCGACACAAAACTTGGGCAGCATCTTCATCTTCTTTAATTTCATAAAAGTGCGAGCTTCAGAGTCACAAGTTACAATAACATGCAATAGAGAAACATATTTCGATAAAGGAAAGTCTTTTTTTTGTCATAAAAATGCTCTCCCAGTGTTTTCCCAGATTTTATAGGACCAAGTTGTATGTGGAAATGATATTAAAGTTGTGTGTGTCAACCTTTTCAAATCTACCAATCTACACGCTATGTGGAAAGCCTCTGTATTGTATTGTAGATTGTCTTTTATGTGAAAAATCTGAAGTGACCACCTCCTCTCCTGTGCTGTAAGACACAGTCATACCTCAAAGTATTTCCCTGCTGTGAACGGGAAGTACGACAGCTCCACCTCCTCTGGTCCCCAGGACTCGCTTAAGAAAGAGTTGCGCATCATGGCGCCTGATTTGATCCGTGCGTTCAGGTGTAGGGCGATGTTTTTTGACTCGCCGCACCTCAGGTTTACCGAGAAACTAGAAACACACGTGAGAAACATGCTGCAATAGTTGTGAGGGTTAAAAATAATAAAGGAGCAGTGCTGTGAGGAGGTACCTGTGAGGAAATAAGCTGATGTGGCCCTTAATTGTAATGTGCTGTCCAGGACTGAGCCCTTTAAGTATACTGCCCCTGTAGGGTATACTCTAGAGGGGGGGGGGGGGGGGGGGAATGAAGAAGTGGTGTAACTGGTACAAATGGTATTCTGTTATCAAAATCATTTAGTGGAACTCACAAACTCACCAAATCACCTGATTCTGAAAATATTGCCTGTAGAAATAAGCCTGAGATTATTATTCGGTTTTTTTGTAAAGACGGACAACAAAGAAGTCGGTATATAATTGGCTGTTGAGGTGAGACAGAGATTCTTACTGAATTTGGAACGTAGCCAATGGCTTGTATTTCAACCTTTCCAGACACAGAGAATGTGTCGACCCTGTGCAGAGGGATTCTGTGCGGATACTCCAGGACATGAGCTCCGTTTACTGCCACCTGCAGGAGAGAAGCAGCAATGTCTGTGTACAGATACAGCACTGTTGAATGTTTTTAAGTACTGCTAAAATGCCTTTGTATCCTGATTAGCTTGTGCTCGAATAATCAGAGGTCTAGGGAATAGTGATCCCAGAAAACCTGTAAAAAAAAAAAAAAAAAAAAAAAAAAGATATATATTTTTTATCTATTATGTAGTTTCATGTGTCTTTTTTGAGAAGACAAGCTAATTTTACTAGACATAAAGCTGACCTTACCTGATTTTAAATGCTATGCCTTTGTTTTTGCCAAAAAAAAATAAAAAAATAAAAAAAAATAATAATAATAAATATATATATATATATATATATATATATATATATATATATATACTTAAGAGAGACATAATTCACACTTATGTACAGTACAGTTGTACATTAGCATGAATACAGACCTCAAGTGTAAATTAAGCATTCTTTTCTATCACAAAAACTTGGAGAAAGGGTTGCCAGGTCTTAATGAAAAAAAAACCAAAAACAAACCCTAACTACCACTCCCAAAACTGCACGTCCAGAGATCACGAGTGCGTATCCTAAAGATGTCAGTCATCATTGGCCTGGAGTCAAAGAGAGCAAAACTGGCTGTGCTCTCTTGGCAAGCTCAGTCTTCCCAATCAATCATAGTGACACCGGCCAATATGGCATGCAGAAGTGAAAAGATTCCTCAAAATCTTGTAACTCCACCCTTGGCGCAGCACAGTAAACGCAAAAGACTTGAAAATTGCTTTAAAATGTTCTGAAATGTACAGTTCTTTCATTTCTTTAATTTAGTAATAGAACCTGGCAACATCTGTGGCTTTTTTTTATATTAATCAAATCCCACCATGACAGGTTTGCCTTGAAATTAAATCTGGGCTGATTCTTTAGTTCTCATTGCATTGGATATGAAACACCGCAGTCACTCCTCAAATTTTCCTTTGATGGCTGGTAAATGAGGCAATTGTTTAAAAAAAAAAAAACAAGCAAAACACATTAAATCGCTCAGCCACATACGCAATTATATATTTTTTATCTTAACATTTTATTTAGTAGTGTTGTGCTGAAATAAAAAAATACTAATATGCACAGAAATTTTAACTAACCCGGATATTTAAGTGATGATTTTTTTTTTAAATAGAAGACAGCTGTCGGGTGAAAGATCTGATTTTAATTTAAGTTTAATTTGAAACATGCATCAGAAGCTGAATAATGTCGCATTCGTTTTGAGAACAACGATGCCCCCTGGTGGGAGCCACTGGAATTTGTGCTCTAATTCCAACAATGTTAGTGCTGGGATACAAACTCACAACCTTTTAGTCATAAATTCAATGTCGTAATCGCTGAACTTTTATACACACACTGGCCAGGTTGTATTAACCAATCAGGAGAATTGTCTAGATTGTTAAATGCCCACAGCCCATCCATACACGAATAAATTAACAATAAACATTTATATTAATGCATTTGGCAGACACTCTTATCTAGAGTGACTTACACTGCCCGTCCAAAAAAAAAAAAAAAAAAAAGTTACACTAATATTTCATTGTACCACCTTTAGCTTTAGCTTACCACCATGGCATCGTTTTCATAAGCTTCTGCAATGTCACATTTATTCCCTTCCAGAGTTGCAGCAATTTCTCACCAAGATCTTGTATTGATGATGGGAGAGTCGGACCGCTGCACAAAGTCTTCTCCAGCACATCCCAAAGATTCTCAATAGGGTTAAGGTCTGGACTCTGTGGTGGCCAATCCATGTGTGAAAAAGACATCTCATGCTCCCTGAACCACTCTTTCACAATTTCAGCCCATTAATTCACAGCATTGTCATCTTGGAACATGCCCATGCCAAGAAGAAAAAAACCTATTGATGGAATAACCTGATCATTCAGTATATTCAGGTAGTCCTAGCAACCCCAGATCATAGCACTGCCCCCACAGGCTTGTACAGTAGGCACTAGGCATGATGGGTGCGTCAGTTCATCCATCTCTCTTCTTACCCTGAAGCGCCCATCACTCTGGAACAGGCTAAATCTGGACTCATCAGACCACATGACCTTCTTCCATTGTCAAATCTGGACACATCTGGATAATCCTCCATGCAGTAATTACTGGGAGGCTCTTACCTATTTGGTTACTTTTTTTTTTGGACAGGCAGTGTACAATTATTATTTTATTAATGAGAGGAAGAAATCCCTTTGTAACAGGAAGCTTTTGGAGCTTTTTTTTTTTTTTTTACCCCAATCTCCCAAACCGAATACCAAGTCACGCACCTTAAACACATCTTCCTGTACTAGGATGATTGTCTCAAAGGATGCTCCTTGCTTAAAGGGCATTTGATCAAGAGTCTCCTCTCTGCCCCAGCTGCCTTGCTGTAAGGTGTTGCAAACGATGCACGGAGAGTTCCTGAAGCGAGGGTTGAAATGGAAAGCGATGTCGGCTCGTGGCTTCGTGCTGCTGCCGCAGGTCAGATCGAACTGGAACCTGGAAGTGGAGGTATATGGCTGCAGCTGTTTGTATTATTTCATCTGCACAAGAACTGCACCTAAAACTCAATACTGGTTTATTATATGAATACTGGCTTATTATATACCGGCGTTTTATATTTCAAATTTCATTCAGTAGCTTACTGCTGAAATAATGATTATAATAAGAGGAAGAAGAAGAAGTAATAATACGCATTATTGCGCTGAAGTAAAGGTTAAATCTTAATGCATTTCTGCAGGATGTCAAACAGACTTGTGGGTGATGTAGTCATGTAGTTAAATAAAGTGAATGTACATCATCAGGTCAGTAAAAAGAAGTTTAAAATAGAAGTCAACTCCTGAGTCTTGGATGCCATTAAAGATATTAGAAAGTTTATCTTCTCTTTGGATCTACCTGATTCATGCCGACGCCGTACCTCTGGATAGAGTTCACTGTGGAGCTGAGGATGGCTCCATAAGGTTACTGAGCAACTCAAGATTTGCATCCAAGCGCCAATCACTGAACAGTACACCTCCAACGATAATAAAACTATAATGACCATCCATTTGGTGTCACCCAGATTAGGACGGGTTCTCCTTTGAGACCTCTCAAGTTTTCCTCCTCATACCATCTCAGAGAGATTTTTCCTTTCCACAGTCACCACTGGCTCAATCGTTAGGGATAAATTAATAGGCACTAAACATATCAATTTAAACTTTACAACCTCTTTATCTCTGTAAAGTGTGTATTGTTAATATACAAATAAAAGTGAATATTTAATTGACTGTTGCAGTAATAAGGAATATCATGCAACCTGGAGGGTTACCTGTCAGCATCATTGAGAACACAGCCCTGAACAACAACCATCTCTCCGGCTTGAAGTCCACCTGGGATGGGTCCTGTGAAGGGAATTACCTGAAATAGATTCACCTGATTACATTATGAATATTATATTTTCCTCCATTTACACCCAAAAGGAAAACAGGATAGTACTTTATATAATATATACATGTGAAAATAATCAGGACAAACGCTGTGATTGTTTTGTATCTGTAGCTACAAATGATATATTGTTTTAAAAACGAGCCCGAAATAATGATACCTACCGGGTTGAAAATGGCCTGTTTAGCATTAGCAACGGACATTTGGAAGCCCTGCAGGACACCAGCTTGTGGATAAGGATGATGTGAGGAGTTTATTCTCAATCCGCCATCTTCCCCCGACACAGCGCCTACTCGGTTCCGATTCGCTTCAAGAGAGTCGATTCAAATTGCTTTTAGATACGCACTGTAAATTTTAAACGTCTTAGACGAAAATTGTTAGAATTAGCCTGTAGCTATGGCAGAATATATAAAATATAAAGGTGTGGATTGCTTTGATTTCACTAGACATATGGGGCTGTAATGGAAATCAAAAGATCAGCCTGGCGTATAGTGAATCGTTTGAACAGTGAATCATTTGTTGGTTTTGAATCGACTCAGTATATTGAGGGAGTACCACCTGACTCTGAAAATGATGTACACACAGGACATACATTTCAAACTGACTGAAACCTACATTAGATACATTACTATCTAAAACCTAAAGGAGGTTCATGGATGTGGTGAGGGAAGGTATGCAAGGTAGTTGGTGTGAAAGAGGCAGATGTAGAGGACAGGGTGGTATGGAGACGGATGATCCGCTGTGGCGACCCCTAATGGGAGAAGCCGAAAGAACAAGACAACTTTCTTCTTCTTCTTCTTCTTCTTCTTCTTCTTCTTCTTCCTTCTTTCGCCCTCTTTACCTGCTGCCGCATCTCCTTGTACTCCTGCCTACTTTTCTCATCACCCTGTCGATCCCACTTATGTTTTGTTAACCTCTTTCCCCTTATGCTCTCCTGCACTTCCTCATTCCACCACCAGTCTCTTTGTCTTCCTTTCTATTTCCAGATGTCACACCAAGTACTTTTCTAGCTGCCTCCCTCGTCACTCCTGCAGTTGTTTCCCAATCACCCAACACCTCTTCACCACCACCGAACCCCTGTCTGACCTCTTCCCTGAACCTCACACTACAGTCTTCCTCCTTCAGTTTCCACCATCTTATTCTTCTGTCAGTCCTCACTCTCCTCCTCTTCTTCTTCGCCTCCAAAACCATCCTACAGACCACCATCCGATGCTGTCTAGCTACACTGTCCCCTGCCAACACTTTAAAGTCTCCAATCTCCTTCAGGTTGCATCTCCTACATAGAACATAATCCACCTGTGTGCACCTTCCTCCACTCTTATACGTCACCCTATGATCCTCCTTCTTCTTAAAATAAGTGTTCACCACTGCCATTTCCATCCTTTTAGCAAAATCTACCACCATCTGCCCTTCCACATTCCTCTCCTTAAGGCCATACCTACCCATCACCTCCTCATCACCTCTGTTCCCTTCACCTACATGCCCATTAAAGTCTGCCCCAATCACCAATCGTTCTTTCCTAGGTACACCATCTACCACTTCATCTAATTCACTCCAGAATTTTTCCTTCTCCTCCATCTCACAGCCAACTTGTGGAGCATAGGCACTGATGACATTTATCATCACCCCTTCAACTTCCACCTTCACGATCATCACCCTATCAGAAACTCTCTTCACCTCCACTACACTCTTACTGTACTCTTTCTTCAGAATCACCCCTACACCATTTCTCTTTTCATCCACACCATAATAGAACAGTTTAAACACACCTCCAATGTTCCTGGCCTTACCCCCTCTCCACTTGGTCTCCTGAACACACAACATATCTACCTTTCTCCTCTCCATCATATCAGCTATCTCTCTCCCTTTACCAGTCATAGTACCAACATTTAAAGTACCAACCCGAACCTCCACTCTCCTACGCTGCTCCTTTTCCTGCCGTCTCTGTAGACGTCTTCCTCCTCTCCTTCTCCTCCTTCGGCCAACAGTAGCCCAATTTCCACCGGTACCCTGTCGGCTAACGATACCTGTGGCGGTCGTTGTTAACCCGGGCCTCGACCGATCCGGTATGAAATTCTTAATCGTGACCCGCATATTTGATTTGGCACATGTTTTACGCTGGATGCCCTTTCTAACACAACCCTCCCCATTTATCCGGGCTTGGGACCGGCACTAAGAGTGCACTGGCTTGTGCCTCCCTAATGGCTGGGTTAAAGAACAAGACAACTATCTAAAACCTAAATCACATGCATTACTGACTGAAACATACATTACTGACTGACTAAAACGTATATATCACTGACACAAATTTTAATGGCATAGACAAATGACTGGCTAAAACCTAAAAGACACACATTATTGCCTAAAATCTAAATAACATACTTTACTGACAGACTAATACTTAAATAATATACATTACAGACTGACAAATAACCTAAACAACATACATTACTGATTAAAACCTAAATAAGTTACATTACTGTATAAAATCTAAACAACATATTACTGACCGTCAAACCTGAATGACAGAAAAAACCTAAATGACACATTACTGACTGAAATCTACATTACATGCATTACTGTCTAAAACCTAAATGACACATTACTGACCATCTAAAACATAAATAACACACATTAGTGGCATAAATGCACCTAAATTGCTCGTATTTTCAGCCTGGAGTCCTTTAGCCATTTTAAATTTCATGTTACACAATAACATGGAATTATAGGGCTGATTATGTCTACAAAATATGTGTATATACTTTATACCCATGTATACACTTTACAAGAATGCACACCATTTATACTGCCATTTTTATATATACACACTAATCAACAGAAAAATATAAAGCATATTTGGATACAGCAATTTTTATTAAAGTTCTGTAAAGCTTTTTAATATAAGACTTTCATTTAGCTTTTATTTACAAGTCATTCTTAATACAATCGACCAAAATAATTACACACCATTTGGTATTAAATGCACTTTTGATAACAAAAGCTGCACTTGTTATTCAGTTCCACCCAAATTGTAACCCAGGATCTTAAACCAGTTGCTGCAATACTGGATACCAAAGTAATGTCAGTATAATGCAGACTCCTACCTAAACACAAACAATATTATATTGACACATGACAAAATATATATGGAAAACTACAAATGATCTCGTACAGGTGACCTAAAGTGACCTAAAATTGTACATCTATTTTTTTTTTCCAGGTCACTTTAGTACAATCAGTGGTTGAACAAATAGTACATGAACTTTGCACTTTTGTACCATCAGAGCAAACCACACAAAAATACAGAATTCAGCGAATAAAACAATAGGTTCAGACAAGAAAATGTTTGGAAACCGTAAGCTTTGTTCAAACTGTTAAATCTGTTACAGTCTTAAAAGAAAACTCCTCTCTGTTGGAAGCAGTCAGTAAAAAAGATTTAAGCTCAGATGTTTATTACAGCATTTAGTAAATGTCGGGTGCCATTAAAATCATTCAGGGTATAGTTTACTTTTAAAGGTCTCTGTTGATGACACAACATTCAATTTGAAAGAAAATATCTATACAGACTGTCCTTGTTCAGACTAAAAAGAGTAATAACTTTTGAACCTCTTGGCTCAGTCTAATAATGAGAAGAGATCAGCAGCGATGTAGTATCCAGTAAAGCTGGATAAAAAACAAAGTAAAGACTATTTTGAACTGATGATTTGAATGGATCTAGTTCATTAGAAACATGGATCTGGATGAGTAAACTAGACACAACTTTGTTCCTTCTGTCAGTTTCAGTTTAAGGCATGTGGTTGTAGAATAAAATATTGCAATGCAAGTCTTTGCATTCAAAATTATAACAAGATTATAAAAGCGTAGGATGATCATCTGAAGTTTGAAATTCCAAGCACAGCAGTAAACATAATTCCAGTTAAAACAGAACTTCATTGTTGGTTAAGTAAAATAATGGACATGAGAAACACACACAGATTTAACCAGTATTTAAGCCCCAGTACTCTTAGTTTTGTTTTTGTTTTTTGTATTTCTGAAACAGAAATAATGCAGATGATTCCAAAACACAACATTTTGGGTCATACAAATTGCCTCAAGCTGTCTTCTCGACAACATGGATGAAGTAACAGGGAGCTTCTCCTTGTCCTGGAGTATAATGCTTGAAATCACCAAACACTTTCTGCTTGCATTTTCCAAAGAAGGCTGCCTTCAGCAGATCCTTGAAGCTGTCCAGTTGGTGCGGGTAATACGACAAGCGGAATTTACTGAAAGACAGACACAAGAAATTAGAAGCTCTTTCCACTTGGTATAAGTCATGAGATGTGCATGATGATTTAGTAATAATTTGATTTAGTCATCATTAGTCATCAGATTTAACATTTACAAATACCACAGAGTTGGAATATAATCAGTCTGATTAACCTTGCAATCCAATGTAGCCGTTTGTTCAATTGACTGAAAATCGTAGATATGGAGAAATCTTTAGATTTTAGCAACATGAGAGGGAAAATATTGTTTAAAAAAAACAGTACAAAGTTGTCATTGGGAATAAAGATGAAGATTCAATTTTTATTTCTCTCGATTTCTAGAGAGAGAAGTTGCTAAGAAACCACTGTTCGTGTCATCAATAATTTAGATGAGAACAACAACTAACTTGTCTTACAGATAATAATAAAAATTCAATCTTAACTCACTAAATGCACTTTGGTAGAACCATGAGAAAGCACGCTGCTTCATGACTTGCTGTATCACACCACACCACACCACTCCAGCATTATTAAGCTCATATATTCTTACTTAAAAGACGGAATACATTACGATTTAATTCTTGTTTAATTCTCGTAGAATTGAATAAAATAGCAAACTTCAGCACCATCTCTCCAACCTGCTCCTTAACTTATTCATTTCTCAAGTTAAGATGCTTTCAATGAATCAGAGCAAGATTTGTTTGCCATTTCATTTGGTTTCACCCTACACATAAAAAAAGAAAAATTGCTGATGCATGTTACTTCTCATAAAATGTGAACACAACTTTTTCAGACGCTATCTTTTCCAGATATGAATCTTTTAATGATATGATGGCGTTATGGGATCTAATATACCTGTGGAACCACGACTATGCCTTCTGGGAGATAAATTAGTGGTACCAAACATAGCAAAAAAATGTATTTACCCTAATTAAGATTGGTTGTATTACAGCTGCCAGGATGATTTTACACAATTGGAAATGCCCCAAAACCCCAGACTTGAAAGATTTGATTGATGGGATGATTGAAATTGCTTCTTACGAGAGCATGTTGGGGAGACTGCATAGTGAGGGAGAAATGAAGAAAACATTGGATAATTTCTGCCAACATATAAAAATGGTTTGAATAAGTAGGACTGATTAACAACTGTTTAATTTCCATGTGCTTTTATTATGATTGTATTCCACTGATAGTGACTAGTGGCTGAATGTGTAATAGCAAAGATGATCATTGAATGCCGTGTTGATGTACTTTGAAGTTTGGACTGTTGAACAAAAATAAAAAAAATAATGATGGCGTTAAACAGATTACTGGAACTTGAGCAAGTCTCATTGCAAAACGCACAGTGGAATCCTGTTTAGGCAGCATCACGTTTGTCATCGCAACACTGTTTAAAATATGAAGATTTCTTCACACTTATACACTGAGGATGTCTTAGAAATCACGATGCAGCTCCTAAAGATAGTATTAAAATGGTATTGAAACCCTGTTGCCAGTGGTGTTTGAATGAAAAATAATTCACTATACTGTACATGTGGCTATACATCATTATTGAACAGTTGGGAAATTTGGGCCACACTGCATGTTATTCAGAGGAATTACACCACACTTCCTGTTTGTACATGTTGACTGATTCTCTGCCCATTGCAACATTATTATAAGATCTCAGAATTTTTCTTGCAGTTTAGTTCATGACATCAAGCTGACCAAATGTGGTTTAAATCTGATTATTCTCCTTCCCTAGGAGGACATTATGATACCCAATAAAACACACAAAATCAAAATGAATTACTTTCTGCCTTGAGCCTGGGTCACGTTTAATGTATTATGAGGAATTTGAACCTACTGTTGCCAAACATTTATATTTGATGTGAAGTACAATACATACAGTAGGAACAAGCACAGCAATAATAATAACATATTGACTAACACTGTGTCTTGACAGGAAAGCCTAAACCGTGCTATACCCAGGAGACTGGAGATGAGCTCTTTTAGTTTTCAGTACCTTGTCTCAGGTGCTTTCTGCGATCCTTCAGCGTGTAGGACCTCCAGTGAGTAGTCCAGAGTCACCATGGTGGGCCTGTTGTTTACCCACAGTACAGACGTGTCGATGTCTTGTTTTAAATCACTCTAGAGTACAAACACCAGCAGAGGCATTAAAAGAAGCATTTTGATCTAAACTGGTTCTAAACAGCAGTGAAGGTTTTGTTGCAAATCCCACAACCTGTGAACAGCTCCTAGCATGGATTCAGTTCTGTATAATGGGAACGTTACTACGGATGAATGCATGTTCCTAATGTATCGATTGAAGCCGTTGAAATTAACACACGCTAGTCTGTAATCAGAGGCGATGTACTGGAATTGTTTCCACTACTTTTTTAAAATGTACACTGGGACATGAAATTACAGGAAAATAAGAAACGATGAGGTGGTGTGATGCAGGCCAGTGCACAGTATAGTTATCAATAACACAGCACAATACACTTGTTCTAATACTTTAGGATTTATCTAGTCACAGCCAACAGCAGGGAAGTGTGTAGCGCACGCTTCACATAAATGGCCCTCAAAAATCAAGTCAAATGGACTAGACTTGTACACAGTGTACACAGTACACTTGCTACAGGAAACAATATGTAGGTAGTGATAGCTAAGCGGTTTCAATCATTGGGCTTTGGATCAGAAAGCCATTAGTTCAAATCCCAGCCCCAACAAGCTCCCACTCCTGGGCCCCAGAGCAAGGCCCTTAACCTCTTCGCTGCTCAGTTGTATGAATGAGACAAATGTAAGTCGCTCTGGATCAAGGCATCTGCCAAATGCCATATAGTTCATGTAAACAACGTAAATTAACAATAGATGACGCAAACATAACTAGAACATATAGACCTATTCACAACACTATATTATCTTTGTTATTCAACAAACAAAAGCATCTTCTTTTTTCGGCTTCTCCCATTAGGGGTCGCCACAGTGGATCATCCGTCTCCATACCCCCTGTCCTCTACATCTGCCTCTTTCATACCAACTACCTGCATTTCTTTCTTCACCACATCCATAAACCTCCTCCTTGTCCTTCCTCTTTTTCTCCATCCTGGTGGCTCCATCCTCAGCAGTCTTCTACTGATATACTCCATGTCCCTCCTCTGCACATGTCCAAACCATCTCAATCAGACCTCTCTCTCTCACTTTATCCCCAAAACGTCCTACATGAGTAGTTCCTGAAATAAACTCGTTTCCAATCCTGTCCATCGTCGTCACTCCCAACGAAAACCCTCAACATCTCCAGCTCTGCTACCTCCAGCTCCACCTCCTGTCTTTTACTCAATGCCACTGTCTATAAACCATACAACATCACAGGTCTTACCACAGTCCTATAAACTTTCCTTTCACTCTTGCAGATACCCTTCTATCACAAATCACTCCTGCTATCACTCTTCTCCACCCACTCCACCCTGCCTGCACTCTTTTCTTCACTTCTCTAACACACTCTCTATTACTTTGCACTGTTGACCCCAGGCACCTAAACTCCTCCACCTTCACCACCTCTTTTCCCTGCAACCGCATAACAAAAAGAAGCATAAATATTAGCAATAACTATAAACGTTATTTATGCAGTAAAGTGTAACATCTCACCACAGAACCACCACAGATTTTTTTTCTATAATGGCACTACTTTAAATATGATATAAATATAATTCTAAAAAAGTGTAATATTTCTGTAGTATAACCGAAATAAAACCCTTGGGAAATGTTGTTAATGGAAAAAAGAAATCAACACCGTGGCTGCATCAAATTACTATAACAATGATTATTTTCCTAAAAAAAAAAAACTGCATGATACACTGGCTTGTTTTATTCCAAGCATACATGCCTAGTCACAGATTATACCCAAGCACTTGCAAAATTTCAGGTTTCTTCTGATTGGTACAGGGGCCACTTGGACACAAGATTTCTTACCACTGGAATACCTGGTAATAAATGTTCTTGCCCTCTGGAGCTTTGCCTGTCTTGAGAATGTAGTCGTAGTTGCGGTGATCAATAATCAGGATTCCTCCAGGTTTCACCATGCTTGCAATGTTCTGCAGAGCCAGCTTCTGATCACTCTGATCTCCTGCAAGATGTTCAATCAATGAACACATCTACAACCATTAATCAGTACGATTAATCAATACAATTACTACACTGTACCTTTAAAATCTGGCAAATGAGCAAATGAGTTCCCAAGGCAGATAACTGCATCAAATCCGTCTCCTGGCTTCTGAATATCGTCAGCTAGTGTGAGCCAATTAGCCTCCTCGATTACTGTGAGAAAAAGATGAAACATTGAGGGAATAATCAGTTTCACAAAGTCTACATTAAAGCCGTTTACTGGACTGCGATGCGAGGTTAGAATTCGTTTCTCACCCCAATTATCATACGCTGGTTCTTTCCTCCTTTCCCATCTCTCCTTGAGTGCATGCTTCAGCATCTTGTCACTGGCATCAACACTGACCACCCTGAAACCCTCCTCCAGAAGCATGATCGAGTCCACACTACGAAAAGAAGCAGTAAAGGCTTTGTCAATATGCTTGATATAGGCGAATGAGTTAATTCTGGGATAAGATGTACATCATCTTCCTCCAATGTACATGAAAACAGGCTCTTCACTATTGTGTCATGTGACTGAGTGTTGCTAAACCAGAGTGGTTTTTTTTCTTTCTGAAATAGCACTCACCAAAACATTTTGGTCCTCTTATACCACAGCATTATGCCAAAAGGTTTTTCTTATGTACTGTATTTCATTAAGCAATTAGTCCAGTAGCCACGTTTAATCTTTTTTGACATTTGCATTAAACAAGTTATCTCCAGTTATCACTTAGTTTATTGTGGCTGTAAGCATTTTCTCCCTCACTATCCCTCTTTTATCCACTCACACTAAAGATTCCTTAAATGTTACATAAATGTATCTCTTAGAGAATGTCTTGCTATATGGGTAATTGTACAGTAGATAAAGTGTGATAAATAACACTCATTGTTAGCCCTAAATAGTCTCTGTGTTTCAGCTCGCCTGGATTAACTGTTGCAATAGAAACATCGAACGTATTAATATTAAACTGCCTTGTTATAGGAAATCCTGTGAGATCAGTCTTGAACCGGTGCTTGGAATTTATTTACCATTTAAAGAGAACCAAGGCTAAAAAATATTTAAGGAACATGGGCACATAGGATACGGTTTTCTTATCAAGGAACTTTGTGTATCTGTGGGCTGGAAATGTATGAATTCCAAATTAACAGCGATAAAGTCGTTCCAGGCCACATGTAGCATTAACGTTAAGTTCAACATACACATCCTTATAATTGATGTCATAGGCTGCTAGAGGATAAAGATTTTCATTGTGTATTCTAAAAGACTGTTTTCTGTACATATGAAAATAAACTCATATCTTGAATCAGAAATGCTGTTCTCTAATATCAGAACTAGAACTGCTCTTTGTATTGTACCTCCAGTTCAATAAAAATAGAAAAAAATGGTCCTGTCCTGTAAATATGTTGTTGAATAAACCGCCTTACCCGTCAGTTAAACTATGAATATTGAACCACTTGTTTTGTTTTTGTTAAGTGAAGATCAGCTGATTCCAGGAAGGGTTGAACATGCAAAGCTGCAGACTTGCAATGTGGAATATAGCAATAATGCTGTGAAGGCAATTGTAGTATGATCATTGCTTAAACTCGTATGGCATCAAATAAACACTGTGGACAAAAATGTCTATCAAACTGTTAATTAAACTCATTTTAAACTTGTGGCTTTTTCAATGAAAAAAAAACTGGTGTGTATTCAGTTTTCCTTAATAACATCCTATTCCTCACCAAGTATATTAATATACAGAGCTTTAAGCAATGACTTGTATCTATAGATTCTGGGGTGCTTTTTGGCATAACTGTTGATTGCAACTCTGTATGGAAAAAGGTTTGTGGTCACCTGACCATAAGATTTGTATATGCTTTTTGAACACTTCATTCCATATTTAGTTGCCCTTTACTGTTGTAATAACCTCCACTCTTCTGGGAAGATGTTCCACTAGATTTTAGAGTGTGTTTGTTAAGATTTGTGCTCATTCGGCCACAACGGCTTTAGTGAAGAAGAGGAGGCCTGGGGTGCAGTCAGTGTTCCAATTCATCCAAATAGGGATGAGATCAAAGTTCAGCAATAGCTTAGCAAGTCAGTCAAGATCTTCCACTCCAACCATGTAAACAACATCTTCATGTAGCTGGCTTTGTGCAGCAGGACATTGTTATGCTGGAATCAGTTTGGGTCTCCTAGTTTAAGTCAAGGGAATATTTAATTATTTGATAATTAGTTAACATTTTTGTTTGAGGAAGAACCACATATGGCTGGAAATGGCAACAAAAAAATATAATTGTCCAAATAGTATGTATGCTTCTATCTAGCTCTAACTTAATTAATGATCACTGAAAGTCACCCTACAGTTTTCCAGTACAGCAGTTTATCTATTTATGTATTTTCTTTGTTCATCTATGTTTGAGGTAGTATCGATAAAAAGCATTTACAGATTTCCGCAGAAAATTTAACCTTAACCTCCGAGTGAGAATTTTACAAGCAAATATCTAATGTAAAATTCATTTCACACCATAACCCCTCTTAAGCATTTGCACACTTTGCAGTACGCCTTATGTTAGGAATGAGTCGGTATACACTGTCTGAACTTGAGTCATTTTGCACTGTGAAAGCTTTTCCTGATTCAGAAGCTGTAGTGATGGTGCGAATGAGAGATTAGCAGATGTATGTATGTATGTATGTATGTTCGTATGTATGTGGGTGAGCGGAGTATGGTGTGCTGAGAAAACAGTGTATGTTTTGTACACTGCCGTTTAGACAGCTGCTGTCCATGAGTACGGGTTATTATTAGGTCACGTTAGCCCTCCTTATGCTTCTTAGAAAATGAATAGTCAAGTCAAGTTGATTTCTATAGCGCTTTTTACAACAGACATTGTCTCAAAGCAGCTTTACAGAATTTTAAGAGTTAAGGTGAATGGTGTGCATTAATCCCTGATTGCCACAGTCCCTCATATAATATTAAACTGCCTTGTTATAGGAAATCCTGTGAGATCAGTCTTGAATTTATTTACCATTTAAAGAGAACCAAGGCTAAAAAATATTTAAGGAACATGGGCACATAGGATACGGTTTTCTTATCAAGGAACTTTGTGTATCTGTGGGCTGGAAATGTATGAATTCCAAATTAACAGTGATAAAGTCGTTCCAGGCCACATGTAGCATTAACGTTAAGTTCAACATACACATCCTTATAATTGATGTCATAGGCTGCTAGAGGATAAAGATTTTCATTGTGTATTCTAAAAGACTGTTTTCTGTACATATGAAAATAAACTCATATCTTGAATCAGAAATGCTGTTCTCTAATATCAGAACTAGAACTGCTCTTTGTATTGTACCTCCAGTTCAATAAAAATAGAAAAAAATGGTCCTGTCCTGTAAATATGTTGTTGAATAAACCACCTTACCCGTCAGTTAAACTATGAATATTGAACCACTTGTTTTGTTTTTGTTAAGTGAAGATCAGCTGATTCCAGGGAGGGTTCAACATGCAAAGCTGCAGACTTGCAATGTGGAATATAGCAATAATGCTATGAAATAGCACTCACCAAAACATTTTGGTCCTCTTATACCACAGCATTATGCCAAAAGGTTTTTCTTATGTACTGTATTTCATTAAGCAATTAGTCCAGTAGCCACGTTTAATCGTTTTTGACATTTGCATTAAACAAGTTATCTCCAGTTATCACTTAGTTTATTGTGGCTGTAAGCATTTTCTCCTTCACTATCCCTCTTTTATCCACTCACACTAAAGATTCCTTAAATGTTACATAAATGTATCTTTAGAGAATGTCTTGCTATATGGGTAATTGTACAGTGGATAAAGTGTAATAAATAACACTCATTGTTAGCCCTAAATAGTCTCTGTGTTTCAGCTCGCCTGGATTAACTGTTGCAATAGAAACATCACATTAGAATAAACGTATTGATATTAAACTGCCTTGTTATAGGAAATCCTGTGAGATCGGTCTTCAACCGGTGCTTGGAATTTATTTACCATTTGAAGAGAACCCAGGCTGAAAAATATTTAAGGAACATGGGCACATAGGACGCGCTTTTCTTGCAAGACTGTGGCAAGGAAAAACTCCCTTGCATGTAAAGCAGGCTAATTGTGTAATATTTTTAGAACAGACTTAGCAAAGTCCATTTGTACTGATAATATTGAAAACGGTACCACTTTCCATGATGGCATAAAAAAAGGAAAAGGAAATGCGGCGATTTAAATGCATCACTTGCTGTTTGTTTTTAATCTGAAAGTCTGTTTCATATTTTATATTCATCCTGGTGTTTATAATATTATACGGTTCGAAAGGAATCCGTAAACACGTTTGTCTTTGGTTGATTGAAGCCTTGCAATGTTTTGGGGAAAAAAAGGTCACATGAGTACAACTAACTTAATATAAAAACAATCAATCTTTTCTACAGCACGCTTGAATTCTTAAATCCGATGGAAGTTACAGTAGTTCCTTTTCCAGTCCGGACATGTTTATTTTGGAAGGAGTCTCCAGTGTCAGTATGTTGCAACACACTGTAAAGTGAAGTTTTAACTTTAGGTTTAAGGGAAAGTCTTATGAATCAAGGGATTAACAGATTTTAGCTTTTCTTTATTTAAAACATGAATGAATGTTTCACAAACGCTTTAAAATATTAAATCTAACAATTGTGGATGAAAAACATGATCTGGTGATCCATTCTTCTTCTTAATTGTTATAAAACATGTAATAACATATGTGCTGTAATTGCATTATAATTGGTCACATTTATTTTTTATGTATTAAGTATACACTATGTGAGCAAATGTATCGAGAGCCCTGACTTTTCTCGCCATATGTGTATATGTATTCTTCCTCAAAGTGTTAACACAAAGCTGGATGCTCATGTTTTTACAGGATATCTTTAAACCTGCATCAATGCCCCTGTGCACAAAGCCAGCTCCATGAAGATATGGATTACATGAGATGGAGTAGAAGATCTTGAGTGGCCTGACAAAGATCTGACCTCAACCCTAATGAACACCTTTGCAATGAATTTTAATCAGTATCATTTTTATTTCAAATGGCTTTTTAAATGAAGGTTTGATAATTCCGTTTTTTGTTAATAAAATAATGAAAACGACATGGTTATTTCTCATTAGAACTTTAATTTCGTGACTTTTTTTTTCTGCTGTAAATCTTTTAGTCAACCCCATTGCATCAGTACCTGACTAGATCATTAATTAGTCGCACATTATTAAATCCTGTGTTTTTTTCAAGTTGAAAGTGTAGGCTGCCTGATTACATAGCTGAGAAGACTATTTCTGAGCTTCACAGAGATGACATTCATTCACCTAACCCGCAAAGACTTCCTTAAGAGCGTAGGAACTCGACCCACAGAAAATGTCATGCGAACAAATTGTAATCAGTTCTAAATGAATGACAAGTTCATTGGCAATGTTCATATCTTGAATAGAACATATCTGCACATACAGTGGCAGCTGGTGGTGGAAGCAATATTTTATAATTTCTCATCTTATCAATGTTTAATAAAAAAATTTTACAGAACAGCTGCTGGATCCCCTACAGTTTCCCCACTGCTATTCTCCCTCTATACTAACAACTGCACATCCAGTGATCCAAAATTCAGTGATAAAACTTGCAGATGATACTACGTTTATTGGACTCATCCGAGATGGCGATGAGTCTGCATATCAGCAGGAGGTGAAACGGTTAATGCTATGGTGCAGTCAGCACAACCTAGAGCTAAATACACTCAAAACTGTCTTGGTTAGTCCAAGCTAAATGTATAGTCTTATTTATGTCTGTACTTTTGAGAGTCAACAACAGCTGGAAGCAAATTCCTTGTGTGTGTGTCAACACGCCTCGCTAATAAACCTAATTCTGTTCAAACTGTTAGTATTAAGCAATGCATTTATGTATATTTAGTGTTTCGAATACTTGACAGTCTTTAAGTTGTGTTTTCTCTGAACATATTTTCTTCAAATCCCAATAAACAGTTTCGGCCCTTGTACTTTTACTGTATTATTTAATGTTAGCTCATCAACTTTCTTTTTTAGTTTCTCCTGCAAACTCACTTTGGGGGGAAACAAAAAGACAACAGAGTAGAAAATACAAGATCTATCATAAATGATGTGTAACATGCCTGCTCATGGTAGTGCTATACAATTCATATCATTCTATATATTTTTATTATAACCACAATGAATAGTAATTTCTGAATGATGACTTAGTTCTGATAGCATGTTTATAGCAGCCACTCCTGCACATGAGCACTTCTAAGAAATAGTCAATGCAAGTCAAAACAGCATAATCTGTTGAAATTGTCATTCTTAAAAAAAGAAAGAAAATTTTTTTTTTATCGCACATTAAAATTAGGAGCTCCCTAGGGTCTTCCATATGGTTCCATCTTTGCCAGCTGGTTGTCTTGCACTAGAAACTTACTGCCCAATCTCGGCATAATAATTACTAGCAATGGTTTATCCATAACTGCTCCGGTTCAACGCAATTTGTGTTAAGTAAACAATTACAACACAGTTAAAACGAGTGTTATGAAATGTGGCAATGGTATAGAGAAATGTATGAATCATTATTATTTAATAAAATAAGAGTACAGTAGAGTTTTACTTAGAATTGTTTTTAAAATGTGTAAAAATCCTTGAACCGTTTAAAAATATTATTTATTTCATTTAAATAATACACAACTCTATACTCTTCATCATGTGAGAAGGTGGTCTTCGGTAGTCACTGAAATCCGCTTTCTCAGAGTCATTATAAAACAGAGCAAATCCAAAACTTTGTCACCTGTGCTTAACCACATTTCACAGATAAGGCATAGCGCTGTCAAGGTCAACAAACCACTGGCTGATAGTGTTAAAAAAAAACATTTTCTAGCCAGTGGACCAGGGAGCTAAACTCCGGTCCTATAGATCTGAAATACTAATTCTTTTGGCAAATGTCCTATTTAAAGCACCTTCTCCAGCTTATTAATTCATGACTGTGTTTAGCGAGATATATCAGTGTATCTCCTGGAGATCATCTCCACATTGTAATGTTGACCTAGCTTAAAACACACCCATGTTATCTGTCCATTTGCTCAGAACATTATATGACCACCTAACCATCACATACATTTACATTCCTTCCCCAAACTGATGTCGTGTAAACTGTTGTAGTGCAGGATGTGTGTGTATGCTGTAGAATTACAAATGTCCCTTTACAGGAACTAACAGAGCCTAAATGGAGCTCTATGAAGGTCTTGTTTACTAAAGTTGGAGTGAACTGCAAAGACCTGACAGTGAACTTGACCCCTCATGAGGAGTTTCCCAGAGCATAAACCACTTAAAATCAAGGTCAGAAAAGCTTTGGGAAGAATCGGCATTCGGACCACATTCCAGAAATCCTCATCTGTCCTCTGTGCCTCACCTCACTGATTCTCTGGTGGTTAAATGGTCACAACCAAAATCTCTAAAATCAAGCTGAAAGCCTTCCAACCTTTCAGACTTTCACTGGTTAATGCTCTGGGAAACTGATCATGAGGTGTCAAGTTCACTGTCAGGTCTTTGAGCAAGACCTAAACCCCTGTGCTGGCTCTGACCCTGTGCCCTGACCCTGAATTCCTGACAAGTTGAGATATATGAAGGAAGGTATTTGACTGTATATATGACACCAACGGCTTTCTTCTTTCCTTTTAGTATCATATCTATTTGTATATAACTGGTCAGTTTAGTTGTTCATGCAATGGAGTGTTATTTTTTAACTTGGTTCAATGAACAACACGTGGAGTAAACGTGGAGGTATGTTGAGATCTCCTGAACTGAACCTTTATTGTCTGTCTAATCAAACACACTATGAGAAGATCATGACAGCTGAGAAGGTCAGCACCATGCATTATTATGCAAATGACGAGGGACTGCAAAGTCAGGATTGGAGCAAGGCATTAGTGTGTGTGTGTGTGTGTGTGTGTGTGTGTGTGTGTGTGTTACCCCGTGCCACAAGCCACATCCAGCACCATCTTACAGCCCTGTTGTTTGAGCAGAGACACCACCCAGCTGCGGTACTCCTCCGTGCGGCTCTTTGTGTCTCCTATATACAGCTGCCACACTCTCGCCGCTTTCCCGTCCGCGTACTGATCCGGCAGGCCGACGGCGCCCACGCCGAGAGAGCGCGTGCGGTAAATACTGTCCACCATGCTTGCTCTATACACTAGTGTACTATACAGATTTTTGCCAAATCAGCTTTATTCACAGACTTGTACTTTCCTTTCCTTTTATTTTTATTATATTAATCCTTTTCCTCCGAACGCAGGCGCCCCCCTAAGATACCGCACTGTCTCGCTGGTGAAATTATTTATATACGGAAGCGAAATCGCAGGAAGAACTTTAAACCAATAAGATTCCAACGTTCTCTCACGCCTACTTTCTGATTGGTCCGAGTTTCCAATGACGTCGACCGCCCTCTAAGAGATAGTGGTTCCGCATTATTTGCTGTTTCATCATATTTTTCTTGCGGCCACGTGTATAGACAGTCGATAGATTTTATTTATTTATTTATTGCATTAGTGAACACATCTTCAACACTGTCTGACCCATAGATAGATAGATAGATAGATAGATAGATAGATAGATAGATAGATAGATAGATAGATAGATAGATAGATAGATAGATAGATAGATAGATAGATAGATAGACAGACAGACAGACAGACATAGATAGATAGATAGATAGATAGATAGATAGATAGATAGATAGATAGATAGATAGATAGATAGATAGATAGATAGATAGATAGATAGATAGATAGATAGACAGACATAGATAGATAGATACATACATACATACATACATACATACATACATATATACAGCTTTATTGACATTAAATAGTTCAGGTAAACAGTAATGAAATGCAGTTTAGCATCTACAAAAGTGCAAATAGTAGCAATTAAATAGTAAATAATTGACAAGTGCATAATAATAATATGTAAATATATGTGCAGCAAATAAATATAAAGGCTCTGGCCAGTTTAAAATGTGGAGGAGAAAGTAATATATATATATATATATATATATATATATATATATATATATATATATATATATATATATATATATACACATATAGCATATCTTAGTATAACATCACTATAACTCATATTTTAGTGTATAGGGTAACAGGGCTATGCACCAGGTATTTAAAAATAAAAATGTAAAACATATGTACAACAGGTTATTTGTTTCAATGTGAATGATTTGGTATTATATTATATTAACATATTTTGTGAAACATTCGTATGAATCAGAATTCAATTAGATGAATTGTACAGTCTTACAGTGATTTATGAAATATCATAACTTTAACCACAGAGACTTCAGAGAATGTTTAGACATTAGGTCCTGGGGCAGTTACAAAATAGCAACAAAAATCCAAAACATTTATAAACTAGGCAGGAATTCAAGGCACTGATTATCCAGACAGACATCAATCAAAGGGCAAAATCCAACAGAGCAATAACAAATAAAAAAAGAACTGCAAGAACTGATGGCAGGAAACAACCAGATTTGGCAAGAAGTGCAAAAATCTAGTTACCTACATTAACCCGCAATGTGATTAAACGACTTCGACTTTCATTTCTTTTAGAGTTAAAAAGCAAACATTGATGCTTTGAAGTGTTCATAATTGTAGAAGTTTAAGTTATATAATAAGTTATTTAATAGCTCTTTAGTATGTAAGAAATAAAATCAAATTGAATTTGAAATCATATTGCAGATTATTTTAGTACCCTGTCCATGCCCTTGATGTGAGTTTCTGTCTGCAAAACAGAACATAAATAAACGATTTTCATATTCAAATTGACTACTTTTTTAATGTTAATTCTGAAAAGACTTGTGAAAAAACAATTCTTTATATTTTTGTCTATTTAATGTAATGGACAAAGTACACAAACCATGTACTTGAGTTAAATTCAAGATACAGTGGGTAAAATATAACTTTGGTAAAAATAAAAGTGTCCCTTTAAACATTAATTTGCATAAAAGTACAAAAGTATTTGCCTTTAAATATACGAATCCAAAGAACTACGATTTATTATGGCTATAATGCTCTCTCAGCACTCCGATTTATTAATAGAATGAGTCAAACACTGATAGATATCTTTTAAAATTATCATAAGCCCAAAACCTTCTTTTCATCTACTTAAAAAATCACGTAAATTAGGCCACGAGTTCGAGTCAAGAGTTTCTCCATCATTTATTCCTCTCTAAATGTTCTTCTTGCTGTTGGACTGACACTGAACTGTATGTTGGTGATAAGTAGCTACCAACAAGCTGCAATCAAAACAATTTCGAGACAGAGGAACAACTGACTTTACAAAATGTTGTTAATTAAACAGTGAGATATTTACCTTTGAAATGTAGTGAAGTTAAAGTAAAATTCTCCTCAAATGGAAATACTGAAAAAGCAGCCTTTGAAATGGTAAGACAAATGAACATCAGATGTATCAGAAAAAGAAAAAGGTTGCAATCCAGATGGAACCTAATGAGATTCAACTGTATGTAAAGCACTGAGCACTGTGAAAGTAATGTTTTGAAAATTGGATATTTTCGTTTGAATGTAGTGCATTGAAAAACAAGCATCTAGAAATACTTAAAAAAGTACTTAATTAAATGAATGTACTGTAGTTTGATTACTGTTTATGGCTCTCCACAAAAGAGTCCTTTAATAGTCCAAGATGTTTATATATTTAATGCATTTGGCAGACGCCCTTGTCCAGAATGGTTTACAGAGTGTTTTGAAGTCTGTCAATAAGTACATCCTGATACAGGTTCACTATATCACAGACTAGAAATACTTTGAAGAAAAAAAAACTCTTTTAAGGTGAGAGTATCTTAAGAAAAACACACAGACAGCACAAAAATTAAAAACAAATAAAAATTCTATTTTCAATAAGGAGATTTTAAAACAGCCAGTGACTCAGCTGTCTGGACATCTAGGGGAAGTTCATTCCACCATACTGGTACAAGACCAGTACCCTGGGAAAAGGTGGGACCAGTCTAGGAATGCTAGAAGATAGGGCATGAGTGAGGAATACAAAGTGTGTGATAGAACTGGGCAATGAGTGAATCATCTAGCATATATTTGTACTGATGAAAGACCGTATTCCTTCCAGTCTACAAGGTTGGCCCATGGTTAACAGAGGGTTAAGGGGCTTGGTCAAGGGTCCAACAGTGGTAGCTTGGCGGTGCTGGGTCATTAACCTCGACATTCTTATCAGTAACCTAAGCTTAACCTACTGAGCAACCAGTTCCCAATTTCCAGTTTTAGACTGTTTTGAGCAAGAAAGGATGAAATGTTGGTGCAAGTGGCATTTTAGTGGTTAAGTGGTTATTTTAGTTGATATGCTAAAGGATAACTAATGACGTTATTTAGCAAATCCTTTTTATAGTTTTAAGACAACAGCAACAATAATCAACAGACTGTAGATTGATGAAGTGATAGGTGTGTCAGGTGATTACAAAGGAAGAAAAGCCCACCCAAACTGTATTTGCTCGATATTTGACAGTAACCTGCTATTCCATTAACTGAAAGGATGAGACACTGGTGTAATGTTATTAATGTTAAAATGAATTTACATATATTATTTTTTAATGAATAAATAAAGTACACATAATACATACAATACGCATTTGTAACTTAAATTACATGGTATCAATTTATAACACTGACTTGTTGCAACATCCCAAACTTAAGTTTATTGAAATCTCAAACAATTCTGACCCAGACTACACACTTGTAGTTCCCACATTCTAAACAGTGCTGACCTTTATCATGCTTTCCAAACACTTTTCTCAACCAGAGGGTCAAAACAATAACAAGTGATGATAAATCTTATGAATGATGGTTAATCTGATTTGATTTTTTTTTTGTATTTTGGGGTATTTTATTTTAAGTTCTTGATCAAAGAATTACAATCAAAGCTTTTGTCATTTCTATTGCTATCACTATCATTCTATCATTAAACATTTGTTTTACTGATGCGCCAAGTCTCAAATCAAGCACCAAAATCCACCATGATGCACACATCGGGCAATTAAAACCGTTTGTGTGGAAACATAGCAAAAGTTCCATTTGGTGTCCTGATGATTTACATAATTTAAAACACCATAATCACTTTAAAACATTTACAAGAATACTAATAATACTAATACTAAAAATTAATAACTTTACTAATAATATTATTATTATTTATAAACATACATTTGCATATTTGCCCATGCCCATGTTGATTAGAGTATTCAAAACTTGAATAGTGTTAATTTAGGGTACATTTAAAACAGAAAAAATGTGCATTCAAGTTGTGATTAATCATGAGTTA
>JAAIIK010000016.1:6138044-6173241 GCA_014706435.1 Silurus glanis | reverse complement strand
ATAATTCATTCATTCATTCATTTTCTCCCGCTTATCCGTAAATCGGGTCGCGGGGGCAGCAGTCTAAGCGGGCCCCCGCCTTCGACTGCTGCCCAATCCTCACAGCACCGTCCCTTACGGTCCCTCCTGCAGGTGGTGAGCCCACGGGAAGGTGTTGAAATAATGAAATTTATTAATAAAAAAATTATTAGTAATTATAAAATGAAGTAATATGTTAATACAGTACTATATATATATATATATATATATATATATATATATATATATATATATATATATATATATATATATACAGGACAGATAGATGGAAGAAAGGCTCTAACCATTAGATTCATTATGTGCTTTTCAAATATCCGTTCGACATTTAATCCCCATTTGCTGTTATAATAACCCCCACTCTTCTGGGTAAATGTTTCACTAGATTTTAAAGTGTGTTTGTTAATAATTATGCTCATTTAATCTCAAGGGCATTAATATAGTCAGGTCCTGATGTTGGGTGAGGACGCCTGGGGTGTAGTCAACGTTCAAATTCATCCCAAAAATGTTCAATAAGGTTAATAGCTTTATAACAGGTCAAATTCAAGATCTTCCACTTTAACCCTGGTAATCTATTGTAATCTTAGTAAAAGTGTAGTCATGTGTCCCAATACTTTTGTCCGTATAGTGTGGAAAAAAATGTATTGTCACTGCACAGTACAGGTACTAATCAACTAAATGCAGTTTAGCCAGATATCAAGTGTGTGCAAATTAACCAAATGCAGTTAATTATGTGAATATATGTACAGTAAACAAATAAATAACACAGATATGGGCAGTGAATTTAGGGTTACAGTATATTAAACACAGAAGTTTAATATACTTTTTACATAATTGTAGCTTTGTTGCAGAAGTAAACCGTGCATGTGTAAAACAATAAAATCTACATTTTATCATTAAAATGTAATAAATACAATAGAAATTACCCAAGCCACAAACCATGACCATGTTATTACATCAAGCACATTTTCTTCTGTTTACTGCCAGCCTGTATCTTTTGCTTATATCATCTCTAGGCTTATGTTTTTTAAAAAAACATATTTTTTTGTTGAGGAAACAGACACGAAGATGGTTACGGTGGTTTAGTGTTGGTTCTGGACGTTTTCACACCGCTGTTTACATTATCAATTAAGCGCCTGGAAAAATAATGTACAATGTTCTTTGTTTGCAACGAGTGAAGAATAAAAGCATAATTGTCCTTAAACCGAGTAAAAACAGAAACTATTTGCTGAACTCTGGCCTATAGTGGTGAAAGAGTGAATAAATAAAAGAAGTACAGTACACAAACCTGGATTATTGTAAAATATCTGTTCTTTTCTGGTCACTTGACATCGAAAAAGTATTATGATGTCTGACACATCATGTCTCAAGTTTAGTTTCTTTAAAACACCAAGTCTCACGTTTGTCCTAGAAAGTTTTGAAGGTTTTGCATATAACTGATCAATTACTTAGAGCCACGTATTAACAGGTCCACTTAGATAATCATTGCAAAAAAGGTGTCTATTGGATCATCTGCAACATAGTTGGAGGAAAAAAATATTGGACAAATTATTATTGCAAAAAAGATGCAAAAAATGCTCTATCTTAAATAACTAGCCCTACTTAGGGTGGAACTAAGGGCAAGTAGTGAATAATCTGTATGAACTATGAATAATCTGACATGTTTTTTTTCAAGATGCTAAATGACAATAAATAGCAGAGTATTTATTTTTTGTATTAAAAAATAAATTATTTATTTATTTTAAGAAATTGACGTTTTATGAGCTAAAACCGGTGTGTTGTACTGAACAGGTTTCCTGGGATTATTGTCCACAAGGGGGCATCATATCATAACAAACTCCATTACAATTGGACACCAGGCACTGCCTCATCACTTCTAATATGACTTTTTAATTGTCAAATCTGCAACGATCTCTGCAATTAGATGTGATTTATTTGAACACACACACACACACACACACACACACACACACACACGCTTGCCTCTTAATAAAGAAATGCATTCATTGTTTTGATTATTCTAGATTCTTTATATGTATCATTATACATCAGGACTTTATTGTGCAGTACTGACTGTACACTATTAAATTAAATACCTTTTCCTCTACTTGCAAAACTACTGTTTATACTTGTTATGGTATTTTTTGCACTGTATAAACTACCTTGCAGTTATACGTTTAGTGTGTATTGTCTTCATTGTTTACTGGACCATCCTGTCTCTTACGCTGTGCTATTGTGTTTCTAATGTTCGGCTGCACCAGAGAGAGTTGTGAAAACAGGATTTCATTATGCTGTAAGTTATAATAACAATAAATAATATTCGTTCTATCTATCTATCTATCTATCTATCTATCTATCTATCTATCTATCTATCTATCTATCTATCTATCTATCTATCTATCGAAATCCAGTGTTAATTGTTAAATAATATAGTGATATAGCAGGACTTTGGGGTCTATGTAGCAAATCACTGTGTTGCAAACTACTAAAATAAATATTTGACTAATTTAGAATAACTGTGATGGAATTTCTCACAGCATATCTGAGGAAAAGCACTTGTGTCGTAGCCTTGGCAGATTCAGATCAACTTCTTCCGCTTCGTACAATGCTTATACGCGATGGAAGCTGCAGCTCCTGCCATTGTTCTGTCTGCAGTCGTAAACAGCATCGTGGCTCACTGCAATGTCTTCTCAAGGTCTCTGAGCTTCTAACCAGGGGTGTCCGACCGTTTCCAGTTCGGAAAGGTCGGCCTCTGAATCTCAGGAAACAATTGGTGTCACAGAGAGCCTTTTGTGACACGACAGGTTCTCCTGAGATGCGAGGGAAAGACGCAAGCTGTAGGTCCAGCTGTGTTCCCTTCATCCTGTGTTACTACTGTATATAGGAAAGGGAGCTTGGTGTAAGTTGGTGTTTCTGTGTGCCAAGGGGGATGTTTTGAGTGAGCGTTTCCACAGACAGCGTGTCACGAGCTACTCCCAGAGGAGAAAGAAAAACCAGAAGAGCTAATTTAGACTGTGTTTGCTTTGTTTGTTAATGAATTTACCAGAGCTCTGGATCACACTGGCATATTTCAGGCTGTAATAAGGTCACAGAAGGAAAACAGTTCCTTTGCTGTAATGGTCGAAAATAATACTTTGAACTATTTTTGACAACAAACTGAATGTTCTAAATATTGCTGTGTGTAGGAAGGGTATTTCCTGTGTTATATGGTTGCAATGGTGGTTAAGGTGTTAGTCTATGGATTTACTCAGGTTTATTGACAGTGGAGTGGTATTACTGTATGTCTTAGGGCAGTATGTCTTATGTGTTTCTTTCTAGGTCTTAACTCGTGAGTAGTCTTGCTGGAGTTCCTGCTTGCACTCTGATCACACTGTACATTGTCCTTAATCATTACGTGACAAAAAGCATACCTAATATTCTATGTTTCTCTCTCTCTCTCTCTCTCTCTCTATATATATATATATATATATATATATATATATATATATATATATATATATATATATATATATATATCTACACATGCTCCTGAGATACCAGTGATCCTTAAACTTTAAAGATGGATTTGGACTATAATTGATAAAAGATGCATTTGGAATATAATTTATATAAGCAAGCAATTTAAACGTTGTTTAAACACAGATGAAGATGGGTTCCCTTTTGAGTCTGGGTCCTCTCAAGTTTTCTTCGTACCATCTCAGGAACTTTTCACCTCTGACTTGGTCATTAAGGATAAAACGTACAGGGACTAATTTATAGAACTGAAATGTATACTCTTAGTCTATTTATTTCTGTAAAGCTGTCCATTGCTTAAAGCGCTGATGATGATGAACATGATCATCACTGGGCTCAATGAGATCATCTTTACTGATTCTGTTGAGCACATTAAGATCTTGTCTTTCAATTTACTTGTTCTTTTGTTCAAGTAGTTTTGAATCTTAAAAAAAAAATAGTGTGAAGGAATGTCATTTGAAATGCCCGACTATGACTAATGTAATTTTTTACACTTTTTTCAATTCAATACGATTTAGTTATATAACACATTTAACAATAAACACTGTCCTGAAGCAGATCCACAGAAGTCTGGACAGGGGTTTAGATTCTTAATGAGCAAACCAGAGTTACTGGTGGAAAGAAAAAACCTGGAGATAAAGAAATGTTGTCTCAAAAGCTTAAGGCAACACCAGATTTTGTGCAATTAAGTGTATTTAATCTACAACCACCATAATGGCCAAAATTTGTGTGTTTCAATGTGAATGTATAGCATTTTTAGTTTTTTGGTGAAAAACTAAAAGAAAAGACAGGCTTACCTTGTTTTTGCGAGACATGCATGTTCCTTTTGTTCATATGCAGCGAACTAGGTAAAAGGCATGAAAGACAAGGGGTAATAACTAGAAGGAAGTTTTGTAGACAAATTAATACAAATGTTTTTTTTTTTTTCTAAGAACTTGCACAAGACAGAGAATAGGAGAGAAGATGTTATCAGACTGCCTCACACCCACAGTCAAACATGAAGGTGGAATCTTAATGGCTTGATATTAATCATGCTAAGGGAGGATTTTTCTTTTGGGTGAAAATAAACTGCAATATCTGAATACTAATAAATTTGTTTGGTCAAGGCAAATCTTTATATTGTTAATCTACATAGTTTGTTGAATATAAACAAAAGTAACATGTATTTGTTTCCCAAAAATGATCAATTAATTGCCGTTTTCATACGTTTGACAGAGATTGTACGTAAATGGTTCATATAGAGTTTTGCGGATTTGGAATTATGTGTAAAATATTTTTCTTTTACTACAAATAGGTTTTAAAAAGATTTAAAAAAAAAAAAGGATTTAAAGATTAAGTATACAATTATAATCTTAACCTAAAAGATTTAAGACTTAAAACAGTGTTCATTTTTTTATTATTATTATTATTATTATAAAATGTTTTTGCCAACACATGTGATTACATCCTGGAACTGCTCTCACTTACTGCTGAACTTTTTGCCCTCATTGCATACAGACAAGTCAGCAAGTCAGTTTTAGTCTTGTGACTAGAGCATGTGTCAGCACTTGTCTCATGCTCTAGCTGGGCATCGTCCATGAACTAGATTTTATTTCAAGCTAGTATGCACACCAGCTCAGCAAACGGTGTGTGTGTGTGTGGTGATATGCTTTGTAGTTTTCAACAGACATTTGATTACACAGTGTTGTACAAGAGCCACTTTGACCTCCTGCCTTTAAAACAGGTTTCATGCCACCATAAGCAGAGTGTAAATGGTTCGGGTTTAAACATAAACCCACACCTATTTTGCAAGGTTATGCAATCTTATGGGCTTAAGGGCTCAGCAGAGTGTATACATTGTTCGGGCAGAATTTTATGTTGATTTCTCACTTGACCACATTTGGATATGTCCAGTTAGCCTAAGGGCTGTACTGCTGGTATGTAGGCTCTAATCTCTAGCACTTCAGTGCAGGAGGAATGTGTCAGAAAAGTAAACATTTAGAGTGCAAATTTGCCGAAGGGTTTCTTCCAGCTGTACACTGTACTGTAAGTGATAAGAGGACAATATTGGATATTTTAAACCAAGCAGATGCTAATAGACTACTGTACATGATATAATATAGAGGACATGCAAACAAGACTACATACAGTGTAAAAATACTAATTCAAATTGTATGTCACATACACATTAATACAGAGTACGACATGCAGTGAAATGCTTTTTACGACTGTCCAACATGTGAATAGAAATAGAATTTAAAAAGAAAATAAAAAAGTAAAAATGTTAACTCTAAAAAGTATAAAAGTATAAAAGAAGGGATGAATATGCCATAGATAATGACAGAAGTCTAGTTTTATAGTGTCCTAGTGCGATAGTCGCAAAAGTGTCCATGTGCTAATTTTAAAGTAACACTGTGTTGTTCCAGTCCAGTGTCAAAGTGTCAGTTGTGCAATTGTGCAAAAAAATGTGTGCAAAGGGAGAAAAAAACAGTCCAGTTTGAGAAAGTCCAGGTGCTAGGTGTTTTCCTAGTTTACCCTCCAAATGGCCTGCGGGAAGAAGCTCCTCTTCTGTGTTTGCCTTTAAGGATCAGAACAGAGAACAGAGTCTTTTTGTTGGATGGCTGAGGTCTTTCACTATGTTCCTGGCCCTGGTCCAGCACCACTTGCTGTAGTAGATGTCCTGCAGGTCAGGGAGCTTGGTGCAGATGGTATGTTTAGCTGAACGCACTACCATCTGGAGGGCTCGCCTGTCAACCATTGACACTCTCAATGGTGCATGTGTAGAAAGTCCTTACCACCTGAGAGGATAGTTTAAAGTCCCTTAGGCATCTCAGATGGTAGAGATGTTGCCAGGCCTTCTTCACTAGGGTGTTGATGTGACTGGACCAAGACAGGTCCTGCGTGATTTGAACACCTAGGTACCGGAACCTGTCCACTCTCTCCCTGGAGTCCTGTTGATCTTTAGCAGTTGGTATGACAGCTTCTGCTTCATAAGACTTCGAAGAAGTCCACTATTAACTATTTAGTTTTGCACACATTCAGCAGAAGATTGTTTTTTTTTTTTTATCTCTCCAGGTTTTTAATCTCCTTTAAGGAGGCCGTCTCATCGTTGTTGGAGATCAGGCCCACCACAACAGTGTCATCAGCAAACTTGATGATGGTGGTGGAGTTATAAGTGGCCACACAGTCATGTGTGTACAATGAGTAAAGCAGGGAACTCAGAACACAACTCTGAGGAGCTTTAGTGCTGAGGGTAAGGGAGGATGAGGTGTGAAGAACAACTTCATCACTACTGAGGTCAGGGCTACAGAGCAATAGTCATTGAAGCAGGCAGGCTGTTTTTCTTTTTTCAGGACAGGTAAATGGTGAACTGTTTGAAGCATTAGGGGACTACATACTGTTCCTGGAAGAGGTTGAATATCTCAGTAAACACCGGTGCTAGCTGGTCAGCACAGGCTTTCAGAACCTGACCTGTGATGCAATCTGGTCCTGCTGCCTTCCTGGTATTCACTCTCCTGAATGCCCTACTCACATCATGCTCAGAGATGGTGAACGTGTTTACCTCTCCAGCTTTCTCTGTGTGCATGCTGTTTGTGCCACTAGCGCTGTTAGCTGCACCCTCGAAACGAGCATAAAAAGTATTAAGTTCATCTGCCAGAGAAGCTTCCGCATTCCCCGTTCTGGAGAGTAGGTTATTATAGTCATTGATGGTTTTCAGTTACTGCCACAGGCGCTCAGATCCACCAGGTTGAAACTGTGACTCTGGCACCTCCCATAGCACCGCTTCCTTCACCGCTCTGGGTTTTATGTTTCACGCAAATGTGTTTGGTTCCATTTTACATAACCTCTTAATGCCTTAAATAAGATCACATGATCTTGACGTCACACTGTCATCATTTTTTTTAACACCTCACACTTATTGCATTACACTGTATATAGACAAAATTAGTGGGAAACCTGACTTTTACAGCCATATGGGGTTCTTACCCAATCTGTTACCATAAAGTTGGAGGCACACAATTGTATGTGGTAGCATTACATTTTCCTTCACTTGAACTAGAAGACCCAAACCTGTTCCAGCATGACAATGCCCCTGTGCACAAAGCCGGCTCTATAAAGATACATGATTTGGAGTGGAAGATTGTGAGTGGCCTGCTATACAGCTCTGACCTCAAAGAGCACAAATCTCTACATGGACGCTCAAAAATCTAGTGGAACATCTTCCCAGAAGAGAGGAGGGTATAATAACAGCAAATCGTGACTAAATATATAATGGGATGTTCAAAAAGCACATACAAATCTTATAGTCAGGTGTCCATAAACATTTGTCCGTACAGTTTACGTGCACTCAAAGACCCAATTAAAATCACACAAGAGTGTATTCTTAAATCTTTATTTCTAAAAAAAAAAATATTAATAAATACTAATAAAATTAAGCAAAAATTTCACAATAAAACAAGACTTTTTACAACATACTGGAGTGTGCATAATACAAATCAGGGAAATGATAACACATGTCGAGTTAAATCAGCAAATCCTTCAGAAGGCACAGAAGTACCTCAGACTCCAAAAACAAGGCTTTTTGTCTGAACTCAGTCGAGTTTTCTTTGTGCATGAAACACAAGGCAAACATCTACAGTACCAGATCATAGAGGATTTATAGGAAAGATATTTCCTTGGCAATTTCTTTCAGTTTATCATCTTTATGAAGTGGTTTAAGATAAGATGATAAGGCACCAATGAGAAAAGGTTAGCAAATAACACCACCTGCATTAATTACAATATAGGCATTAATGAATTCACTAAATATCCATTTACAGTATCACAAATTGTGAATGATATGACCGGAAAGTTATTAGTCTGGCATCAGGGAAACACACTCAAGCGGTCACTTTTTAACCTCGGTCACTTGCGTAAAGTTTATGGCCACTTGTGTCACTTTGAGTGCAGGAAAAGTAAACACAGATTGCAAGGCTACAAGGTTATGGCCTGAACAAAGTGGTGGCTACATTCGAACAGTTCCCCAGTGTTTACATACAAAATACACCATAATCTCAGGGCGAGACCGAGTCCTCACCAACTATCTGGGCGACGTAGAGGTTCTATTTTTGTTCAGGATGTTTGCGGGCACTTCTTGGAACAATTCTGCTTTATTAATACATCTGAGCACAGCGTCGGAAAAAGAAAAAAAAACAAAAAAAAAACACCGATAATGAATCCAAACAAGCCTAAGTGGATGTGAGATCATACAATCATACTACTGTTAACCAGAGGACTACTGTGCTTAAATACACATCCACAGAACGCTGGCTATTACAGGCTTTGGCGTATAAACATTTAATATCCAGGCAGCAAGTGCATTTATGACAGATTAACACAGTGAGGCAGTGCACGAACACAAAAATAATTAGATTCATCCAGACCATTAGAAAACAGAAAGAATTTTGGAACAGGAGGAAGAATTGGGACAAATTGACCCCGAGATGTGCACCACAATTTATCTAAGGCAGGAAACTCACTCGGGAAGCTGTTTCTTTTACACTGGTGCTGCCGAGCACCGTGACGCAAGAAGCTGTGAGAGACACACTCCCCAGACGAGGGAATTACAAGCAGGATATCCACATTTTGCCTCACACATTCTTGTGGCCACAGTATCGAGATTGGCATTACTCAAAACTGTTACATGCCTAACCCTACATTCAACACATGAGACAGAAGAGATGCAGATGAGAGAAGCAGATGGTTACGGTGTTATGAATTATGTCTCACCATGTTATTCTTCTATATGTTAAAACACTTATTACCTTAAACCGAATATTAATTAATAATAACGAAGTAATTAATACAGTTTTTGAAGTTTGCGTATTATAGTCTCGCTATATTTTTGCAAGGCTTATTAGTGCTTGGCTGTCCTTGTTATAGACACGTCTAGACCAAGCATATAAATATTTGCTCTATCCAATAATAACAAACACTAAATTCAGACAAAATAAGCCAACAAACTTCTTCACATAACCTTTGCTGGAAAAAAACATGACCTTGCATCGGTTCGGTTCTGTGTATGATACTTTGCAAATTAGACTAAATAACATCCTATACACTAGCCTACTGTTACTGAAAGTTTATTTCTTAGACAACACCTCAGAACTACAATAACCAGATTGCGTTACGTATATGGGACAACGGAGATATAATTTTAGGATTGGCAGGTCAAAGAGTGGCTGATAGAAACCGCACAGTATTTAAAAAACAAAAGGCTTCTTCATTCACAAAGCTTTGTATAACTTGAGCACAAATATAAAACCCCACGGTTTAATCTCCTTTATGCTAAATGAGCCAGAGCGGGTCTGAGCTTACAATATTGTCTGACTACAAAAAAATCCAGGGCTTTCTTTAAATTATTGCCAATACAATCCAATTAGCTCAATAATAATAAAAAGTTAAATGGAATAAGACGAAGATGAAAAACAACAAGTATTAGATTCATAAGACATAGGCGAAGAATAAGATGTAGATGAGGATGAAAAAGAAAGAAAGAAAGAAAGAAAGAAGGAAAGAAGGAAAGAAAGAAAGAAAGAGGCTCAGACTGAATCAGAGTAGTGCAATATGCTGTCCACAGACAGGGACTTTGAAACTGACTGGCTGCATTCACACAGTGACAAATAAAATAAAAACTGTAAATATTAGGGACCTTAAAAGACACAGCAAAGCTTGACCCGCCTCAGAGGCTTTCAGACTTTATGATCACAGAGACTGTTAATTACATCAGGAGATCAAGGGATGAAAAAGCCAAAACCTGTAAAAATGGTTCAAAACATAATGCAGGTGGGATGTGTTTGTCCTTCATTATGTTGATTAAAAGCACCAATATGGTGAATAAAAAGTGAGAACCAGGAGCAATTCTTAAAGGAATCACCTCGCTGTCCATTATTCCGTGAACCAGTTTGCAACTGATTTGGCTCGTCAGTACGAGTTAAGTTTAACCACATAATTTAATAAATTAGAACTCAAACAAAAACTAGAAAAAAAAAACCCCACAAAATAAGTCCAGGGCTATCAAGCAATCATACATTTGAACCTTCCAGAAATCATTCATTGAATTTAGACTGGAATACATTTTGGCCATGTCCCAATAATTTGGTGTAGTGGAGTAAGAGTGTTTCTTGTTCTTTTCTCATCAATTTCAAACCTACAGCTTCTACTCAGCTTAATACTGACTGAGATGCATTTCACAGTCTCCATCCGCCAAACTCATGAGGCATAAATATTGCGAAATTGATTGCAAAAAATATTTCCTTGATCACATTGGACACACAAATGTCTTCAATTTTGGCAAAAATGTCCATAATTAAATGAATGCAAGAAAGTAAAACCACAAAAACACTAATGAGTTAATGCTTCAGGTATCAGTGTTATTTTCCTTAGAATACTCTTCTACCAGCTGCTCGTAGGAATGACACTGATTGGGTCTGTCTGTGAACACAGATCCCTCTGATTCCGAGGACTGCTCCTCCTTGGAATCAGTCTCAGACTCGCCGTTTTCATCCGAGGTTGAGAGCTTGACCTTGATGTCTTCATCTTCGTCCTCATCTACCAGGCTGTTGTTCAGCAGGTTCTCTTCATCAATAAAGGTGATGTTGGCATTTTGAAAAATAACAGGCTGATACTCGTGGGAGTCCCAAATGTGACGGCCGGGACAGCAGCCCCCAGGCCTGAGGTTGCGGTGTTCCTCTCCTGCTTCTTTATCCAACTGATTCTCATACATTCTATCAATGGCTGTGTCCAGCTCACCCTCTACCTGCATATCATTCAGGAGTGGACCACCTTCTGTGCCCAGCAGAAAGCTTTTGGACTTGGAAAAGACCACTGTGACACGGTCACTGAAGCTGTAGCGACGTTTCTGGCGAGGCGATTGCTCCAAGTCAAGAATAGCTTGTCCGTCAATGGAGATGGCATCGTTGCAGCTCTTGGAGCGGAGGAATTCGCTCTGCCTTTTAGCGCTAACCGCGTTGGCATGCTGATCTCCGTCTTTCTTGGTGCCGATTTGTTTGATGAGGTCGTTGTAGCCTTCACGTTTCTTAGACAGGAAGCTGAAGATGTTGACATCGCTGCTAGCAGGCGGTAACTGCAAGACCTTGTGAGTATTTTTGTAGTGCTGAAACTCATCCAGTGAGAGCTTGCGCCGTTTTCGACGCTTCTTGAAAGCTTTGTGAGCCTCGATGACCATTCGCACTTTCCAGTTAAAGAACAGGGAAAGCCAGGCCAAACCCAGGTATATCCACACCTCAACAAAGTAGCGATACAGAGTGGGATAGTCTGCATTGGGGTCAACACCTAGAAACACAGGAACACAGGTTTGATGAGGAAAAACAACACTGGTAATGAAAAAGCTACAAAGCAGCAATAGAAGAAACTATAGATAAGCCCAAGGTTTAGGGCATGAGCACACACTTGTTAGAAAAGTTTAGCTTGGAAAAGGTGACATACACTAAAATGGAATCTTTGTAATCGCACACTGATTAGTGCAATTCCAGTAATCATATGTGTACATAACAATAACATAAGTACACGTTCGTTCCCAGGCTCGGCTGATATCTTTGCAAACAACTGTTCTGTATAATTAATTTTTTTTTCCCACTCAACAGATTCAACGATGTTGGTTATCCGATAATCTACAAATCAAACACGTGCACACATGCAACATTTACCTGCTACGAGATCCCCAAATCCAATAGTTGTCAAAGTGACGAAGGAAAAGTATAAGCCCTCTATGTAGGTCCAACCCTCCTGGGACATGAAAACGAATGGGGGAATAACCAAATGAATCAGCACACCCCATAACAGGAAGATGGCTGTGCAGGTGAACTGTGCCTTTCTCTGGTAAGGAGAGACGTCAGAGTAGAATATTAAAATATGTATTACAGGTCAATTATAACACTAATCTGTTAACAGGAAGAGAGTTTAATGATCAAAACAAGTGTTGTGCTTACCAATGAAATGCCTCGCTTGGTAAGATATTGTCCAAGGTGTTTTGCTCTTCCACCAAAAAACTTGCCCAGCTCACTGATCCAGGTCAGGCAAAGTGGCACACCAAACAGTCCATAGAAAATGCAAAAAACCCTCCCTGATGAGGTTTTGGGGGCAATATTGCCATAACCTAATAGAAAAAAAACAGACATTTAAGTGAATTTACTTATTTCAAAACCATCAAATAATAAATTCCTGTGTGGCAAAAGTGAACTCGTTATTTACGTGCCATTAAAAATGTCTTTACGCCAACCAGCAAAACATTTTGTGGCTAGTCCTCATGGAATGCAAAAGCTGTGCTTCATAGGTGTAATGTTGAGAGAAAAACTATGCTATAAAGTGGTACTGTAGTTAAATTAATAGAATAAAGTATGATGAGCTAGCATTTAAATGCACTAAAACAGAGTAAGGGAAGCAGCTGAATGTTGGCTATTCACTGTGATGTACTATTTTCTCTGGTGTGTGTGGAAAGCAGGAGAGGATTTCAGCCCTATCGTTCATGCATGCAAGGTAATTAACAGGGTAAACATTAAGGTAAACATATACTGAATACATGATAAACTTTTTGTTATGCAGAAAGTCAATCATGAGTAACGATTATTGTTTTTCACTTATCGAAAATCAAAATTGAATTGCTCGATAAAATAAAAGAATTGTTAGAGATAAAAAAATGAGAAAAAGGTCACTACATTTCTTTCTTTTTTTTAAATCCACATCTTTTTGTATATACATGTAGACAGCCTGACAATAGTTTTGTTCATGAGGGGAAATGGCCTCTAATGTCTCGCTTGACACTGCTGGCTTATCAAACTGAATGCTAATCTGCAGGTTTCTTCTTAAGTAACTTTTTCTTATCAGAGAACAACAGTACTGAACGTTTACACTCTGGACATTCTGACAAAATAGCAAAAATTTCACCTGAGTGTGCCATCAGCCCACAAGACATACTCAACAGAAAGTTTATACATATATTTTACCCAAAAAATGACTATATAAAAATCTGTAGACCCACTGGGGAAAATAAATAATGTCAACTACTTCCTGTCCCTTGTGATTAGTTAAGATAAACCAGTCTTCCTCTGTTTATTCTCAAACAATAAACAGATAGAGTGATTCTCATGGTGGAAAAAAAAGGCTTTGACTCTCACCAATGGTTGTAATGACCGTAGCAGCAAATATGACAGCATTTGGCCAGTTCCAGTTGTTAAAGGTTTTGTCTCCTGTAATGGTGACTCCTTGTCCTGCAGCCTCTGACACGACCTACAATAAAACATATCGTAAAGTTGCGTTTTAATATGATTTCGCAAAACATCAGCAATTATAACTTCTTGTGTCTGAGACCAGAACGACAGTCTCACATCCTTCCGGTGACCATCTGATATCATCAGCTAACACATTGCAGTCAAAACAGACCATCCTGAGACATGAGTAGGCTCTCGATTACCTAGGAGGCTTTTGCCAATGACTCAGAGGTCTCAGCATTAAACTTTAATGTGTCCCTAAACAGCCATTCTGTAATTGGGTAATCAGAGATGAAAAGAACAGCTGGGGTTTGTGCCTGGCAGGGATTCAAGATGGCCTCCTGTTTAAGAAAAACAAAATCACATCTCACAGCAGACTATTGCATTATTTTAAATTAAAATGTTAGCGTCTAATTTTTTTATTAAATAAAATTCAACTCTAAAACAAAGTAGAACCATGAATCAGCATATATAACACTGTTGGACAAATTAAAAAATATACTAGTTAACAGGTCAAAAAAAAAAAAAAGAAACTCTGTTTCATGTTTTAGTTGTCCATACACATAACAGGGTACTACATGACTGCATCTTTGACAAAAAGGTTGGCCAATGTTTTAGCTATTGGGGTGCTAGCAAAGGTTACATCAGTGCACTTTCATTTCCTTTTTTCATTAGCGTTTCCACATTCAAGCGTTCCTGATACCAAAAGTATCGTCTGCATGCTAATTAATCCTCCTAGAAAAAAAAAAACACTAATAATAAACGTAAGGTAAAAGTAAGTAAGTAAGTAAGTAACAGCCAACAGACCAGACATGAAATCTGATTATCTCAGGTTGTTCACTTCTGCTGTCTACACATTCAACTCCAGCAATTAAAGGAATTTTATTTTCGCCAACCCTTCAATAAAAAAGTATTGCAAAAGAAGTTATATTAGAGGACCTTGACACTGCTTTGTTTCTTACTGATACTGAAACAGTGGAATTTGCTTCCCAATACCACAACCGCAAAAAGTGTGAATAGACTGTTCTTTCTCAATAACAAAATTTTCCACAGATTACAGAGTGACTGCAACATAATGTCTTTAAACCCCAAAATGAACATGGTTCGGTGCAGTTCTGTTCAATCTCTCATGCTGTTGCACCAGCGTTCCCAAGTATTTGGCCTTGTAAATCAACATCCAAACTACATACTCTATCCCAACATTAGCAAACCCAGTAAATGAGTTATGACATGCTGTCCCTGGTCTTGCCATTCCGAATCTCTGCTCTGTCTCTGAAGGCTACTTGTTCCATCTGCAGAGGACATTAGGAGGACCAGACTTTACGCTTTTACGAGAGTCACCATTTGGTGCGTGTTACAATTTCTGTGAATCAGAGCTACGAGGGAGAGACACCTGTTGAGAGTTTCCAGCAGAGGAAAAATGAAAGTTCCATTTTGATGACTCACATGATGAACCAAAAGCACACCATGTGATAGCCTGAAAGTTTCCCTAAAAAGGGATCTGAAACATATTTTTGTCTAGTCTGATTTTCTTGCAAACTCTGATTTTCTTGCAAAATTTCCTGCAAGTGTGCTTCCCTAAAAAGAGCTTATGTGCCTGGAGAGGGAGGAGGCTCAAGGTCCCTAAAGATCAGTGGCAGTTTGATAATGATGCTCGATCTTAGATCAGCATTACAATCTCCACATGTGATATACGTTTGAAGGATGCCCTTCTACCTACTTATTCATCCATGCTTGGGACAGCTGCTGTGCAAACTCTGCAGTCTCACATACCAATAGCACTTTATAACTTCTAATCTATTTCTCCTGATTGGGTTATTTGTTTTTTTCCCCATATCTACAAAGGTCTTATCAAGCCATAACAATAGCATTTAGGAGTCAGCTTAACTGGAAATTGGGTGCACGTAACAAAACACCTGCGAAACACATCATTCCAAATCATTTGTTTGGCTACATATCCTACAAAACTAAACACTTACTTAGTCCTCAGGCTGCACAATTTCAGCTTCTTGCATTAAGCCACTGGACAAAAAGATTTTACAAGTGTTTATCAACATCATATTTGCTTTCCACAACTGATTAAACAGAACGAAGCCAAGACAATGGCGTGTAGCAAAAGGAGGTTAAGAGCAGGTCAGCTTTGGATTTTTCAAAGTTATATAGAGTCATTGCTCACCCTGAGAGAGAGAGAGAGAGAGAGAGAGAGAGAGAGAGAGAGAGAGAGAGAGAGAGAGAGAGAGAGACATGGAGGCAACAACTGTGTGTGAAAGTTGTACAATGTCCCAGGCCTTCTCTGATGGTAGCTGCTAATTAACTTGTGCTGAAGTGGAAGGTGGACAATAAATACTGTCCTGAAAATCAGAATTTTCTTCCTTACTTTAATCACACAATAATCAAAGATGTCTATGTATTTCATTAAAATGGCCAACATTTGGTTCTATGGTTACATTTCTAATATTGTCTATAGATTAGGATTTGATTGACAGTTTATTAGGTACCATATGGAGTAGACTTTATAACAGAAGCACCAGTGAAAGAACACAAAAACAAACACACATGCATATTTGAGACACAGTGGGGGGGGGGGAAAAAAACCTTGACTGAATTGCTCATAGGGCACTTCATTTCTTCGATGAAAAATAATTAATGATGATTACATAAAATTTCAGTGTGTCAGTTTTCACAGACTAATGAAAATGAACTACAGTGAAACAGCTGTTAGATTCACCTTTGACACACCATCACTGTTTAATACTTAAGTAATCCCATGTTGAAAAGACAAAGCAATAGAGATTTGCATTTATGCATTGCATTTAATGGTCCTCCCTTGGGTGACTGCCTTTTTATCTTAATTGGAATCACACAATTCTAACCCAGCCATTAGGGAGGCACAAGCCAGTGCACGCTTAGTGCCGGTTCCAAGCCCGGGTAAATGGGGAGGGTTGCGTTAGGAAGGGCATCCAGCGTAAAACATGTGCCAAATCAAATATGCGGATCACAAATGAGAATTTCATACCGGATCGGTCGAGGCCTGGGTTAACAACGACCGCCACAGGTATCGTTAGCCGACAGGGTACCGGTGGAAATTGGGCTACTGTTGGCCGAAGGAGGAGAAGGAGAGGAGGAAGACGTCTACAGAGACGGCAGGAAAAGGAGCAGTGTAGGAGAGTGGAGGTTCGGGTTGGTACTTTAAATGTTGGTACTATGACTGGTAAAGGGAGAGAGATAGCTGATATGATGGAGAGGAGAAAGGTAGATATGTTGTGTGTTCAGGAGACCAAGTGGAAAGGGAGTAAGGCCAGAAACATTGGAGGTGGGTTCAAACTGTTCTATCATGGTGTGGATGGAAAGAGAAATGGTGTAGGGGTGATTCTGAAGAAAGAGTACAGTAAGAGTGCAGTGGATGTGAAGAGAGTTTCTGATAGGTTGATGAACGTGAAGCTGGAAGTTGAAGGGATGATAAATGTCATCAGAGCCTATGCTCCACAAGTTGGCTGTGAGATGGAGGAGAAGGAAAGATTCTGGAGTGAATTAGATGAAGTGGTAGATGGTGTACCTAGGAAAGAACGATTGGTGATTGGGGCAGACTTTAATGGGCATGTAGGTGAAGGGAACATAGGTGATGAGGAGGTGATGGGTAGGTATGGCCTTAAGGAGAGGAATGTGGAAGGGCAGATGGTGGTAGATTTTGCTAAAAGGATGGAAATGGCAGTGGTGAACACTTATTTTAAGAAGAAGGAGGAGCATAGGGTGACGTATAAGAGTGGAGGAAGGTGCACACAGGTGGACTATGTTCTATGCAGGAGATGCAACCTGAAGGAGATTGGAGACTGTAAGGTGTTGGCAGGGGACAGTATAGCTAGACAGCATCGGATGGTGGTCTGTAGGATGGTTTTGGAGGCGAAGAAGAAGAGAAGGAGAGTAAGGACTGAAAGAAGAATAAGATGGTGGAAACTGAAGAAGGATGAGTGTAGTGTGAGGTTCAGGGAAGAGGTCAGACAGGGGCTCGGTGGTGGTGAAGAGGTGTTGGGTGATTGGGAAACTACTGCAGGAGTGATAAGGGAGGCAGCTAGAAAAGTACTTGGTGTGACATCTGGAAATAGAAAGGAAGACAAGGAGACGTGGTGGTGGAATGAGGAAGTGCAGGAGAGCATAAGGAGAAAGAGGTTGGCAAAACAGAAGTGGGATAGACAGCGTGATGAGAAAAGTAGGCAGGAGTACAAGGAGATGCGGCAGCAGGTAAAGAGGGATGTGGCGAAAGCCAAGGAAAAGGTATATGAGGAGCTGTATGAGAGTTTGGACACTAAGGAAGGAGAAAAGGATTTATACCGATTGGCCAGGCAGAGGGACTGAGCTGGGAAATATGTGCTGCAAGTTAGAGCAATAAAGGATGGAGAGGGACTATGATGTTTGCGGATGATATTGTGATTTGTGGTGAGAGTAGGGAGCAGGTTGAGAAGAGCCTGGAGAGGTGGAGGTATGCGCTGGAGAGAAGGGGAACGAAAGTCAATAGGAGTAAGACAGAGTACATGTGTGTGAATGAGAGGGAGGGCAGTGGAGTGGTACGGTTGCAGGGAGAAGAGGTGGAGAAGGTGGAGGAGTTCAGGTACCTGGGGTCAACAGTGCAAAGTAATGGAGAGTGTGTTAGAGAAGTAAAGAAAAGAGTGCAGGCAGGGTGGAGTGGGTGGAGAAGAGTGACAGGAGTGATTTGTGATAGTAGGGTATCTGCAAGAATGAAAGGAAAAGTTTATAGGACTGTGGTGAGACCTGCGATGTTGTATGGATTAGAGACAGTGGCATTGAGTAGAAGACAGGAGGTGGAGCTGGAGGTAGCAGAGCTGAAGATGTTAAGGTTTTTGTTGGGAGTGACGAGGATGGACAAGATTAGAATTTAGTTTATTAGAGGGACAGCGCATGTAGGATGTTTTGGTGACAAGGTGAGGGAGGTGAGATTGAGATGGTTTGGACATGTGCAGAGGAGGGACATGAATTATATTGGTAAAAGAATGCTGAGGATGGAGCTGCCAGGTAGGAGGAAAAGAGGAAGGCCAAGGAGGAGGTTCATGGATGTGGTGAGGGAAGACATGCAGGTAGTTGGTGTGAAAGAGGCAGATGTAGAGGACAGGGTGGTATGGAGACGGATGATCCGCTGTGGCGACCCCTAATAGGAGCAGCCGAAAGAAGAAGAAGAAGAAGAGGAATCACACAATTCTATTTGAACTATTTGCAATCCAACTGGTTTCTAAACTAGAGCATTTTGAAACTAAACTAGCATTTCAAGAAACTGGATCTTATAGTCATTTTCCTATTTCCTTTAATAAGAAAAATTTTCTTAAGCTGTTGCCAAAAAGGTGAGCATCATACGTTCAGGCATTTCAATGCACAATGGGTGACAGATGAATCAACTTTTCCAAATTATGCCTGAATCAGCAACAATAACTGTCCTGGTTTAGAACTTTGGAGATAACTGGCTTGATAAACCAGAGATTAACCAATGTCTCACTTCATAAAGGTACACTTAAACAGATAAGTGGATGTCTTTGCAGTTCATGACTTTGTACTTGACTACTAGTAACTCTTGACTACATTACTGTAATGCACAGTACACTGCAAATAAAATTCCAGAAAATGCACACATCACTTTAGAATAGGAGCTTCATATCACTAATCCAGTTGTTTTATACTTAACTATAACAATTCACAAGCCTGAATGTGTAAGGAAAGATAAAGGTTCTGCTAGTCCTTATGATAACACCTATAGTATAACTCCTATGTGAAAATTTCAGAACAGCTGACTACATCACCATACATACACCCACACATGGATATACAAACCTAAAAACAAGCATGTATGAGTACTATGTGTCTTGTTTTATCCCCACAAGAATCTTTCATGACATTGACCCAGAGCCAGTACTTTCCTGACGCACATGATGTGGGTTAAATCACTGTGGCACCATTGCACTTCCAACCATAAGCAAACAGCACAACCTCAGTAATCACGACACTGGTTGTTTTGAGGCATCACGCTACCATCGGCGATTAAAATTTGAGGTTTTCTGCATGATCCTTGAAACCTCTTTGGGAATTCTAGTAGCTGTTTAACTACCACTGCTCAACCACTAGTTTCTGTTGGCGTTCTTAAATCCCACCGCAAGCACAGCATTTACAGAAAATGAGACATGGTGATTGGATGTTTCCAGGCATCCTTACTTAAGATTGGAAAGTCTAACCAAACAAGAGCAATGTAATGATTTTGTCTCTGTGTCAAGACAAATAGTCACTGTTTGGTCTGTAAGTAATCGCTGGGTTATATGATAAAGCTAAAATGTTAATTTCCTTATCAGTTCAGTTTTTAAAAGTTGGCAATTGTTTTTTTTTTGTTTTATATATACACACACACACATACATACACACATACATACATACATACATACATACATACATACATTCTACACAGAAACTTAAGCACTTTTTCCTCATTATAAAAGGTTTCTTTAAGCAGGTGTATGAGACATGAACATCCATCCATATAGGCATTTTGGTTATGAGGTTCAGGGAGCAGAGCAGAAACCAGTGAGGACAAAGATCAACCTGACCGATCTGGTAAAACCTCCGCAACTGCTTGATGTTGAGTACCAGATGTTAAATCAATAGAAACAAACTTTCAATTGTACATAAGAAAAATGCAAAAAATCCCAGCCACAGTCCAGCAGCCACAGCACAGAAACCTGAACACACCTGATTTACCCCCTATCATCACATTCAGACCTCTGTGAATCAGAATTGATTTAAAAATAATAAATAAATCTAAGTCGTATTGCTGTCTTTTTCCCCCCGCAAAGATCACGCTGGATAAGGAGCCATAAAAACATCGAATAATTTGCATTACCAGTTTTATCTCCTTACATAATGACTATCAATTCAGGTTGTAATCAGTTACTGACACCAGGCAAAAAAAAAAAAATAATAATAAAAAAAATAAAAAAAGTATAATACTTGATGCGGTGAAGATTTCTGTAGCATTTCCATAGAGAACTTTGCACTTTCCAGTTTCTCTGTAAAACCTTATGTTTAATGTTAAACCACAATATTAAATCTAACTATAAATGATTGAATAGTGTAATTCATTAATAAATTACAAATTTAAAATATTGGTAAATGTTTCACGAGTTGAATAACATCCTTTGGAACATGCCATTATATGGAACCAATCCATTAGGGAGTTTTAAAGGACCTCGACTCAGCTTCAGATTGCATCACAGCACCCTGTCGTGAACTATAATTTTCCTAATAGCATGCCCCTTAAGTGTATTATTCCTTACATAACTTTATTTGTGGTAGAGATCAATGCAAATGAGAAAGCGGTTGCATTTCAGTAAAGCCTACAAAATTGTGATATGTCAGCACTGATTTCCACCAGTTTTTAGACTAGTTGTAAATGAACTCACATCAGGACAAGTGCAGTTTCACTAGCATGGGCAATTTGCAGTGCAGTGCCTTTAATGATAAACAGCATGTGGCAAAACCACAATGACAAACTCTAACTGTTATCATACTGGGCTGACTCTCTGGCTGAGGGATCGAAAATGTTTGTAGTTTTACATTCCTCTGTGTGTGTGGAGAGCACAAGGTGCCAAAGAAAAGCGAACAGCTGTTAAGGAAGCTGGAAATGGTTTAACTGTACTTTTTAGATGTGGTAGAAAAGACTGGTGTATGGTAGTAAATTTGTTGGAATTGACAGACGGTGATCTTGGAAAAGTTTGGGCATTCAGATTTTCCAGCTTTAAGACAATTTCAAGCTTGATTTTTAACTGGGCACAGTGGTAATTATGTACTGTTCAAATGAAGAGAACACCTCACAAATGAAAGTTGTCAACCGTTCCACATGTGAAAGACGTGAAAGTGTCTGGAGATATCGGAGATTAGGAACATTATGCTGCCTGCAACATCATCCAGAATGACCAATCTGGCTGTGGGTCAGTGATGATCTGGAGAGGAATATCCTTGGAATTTCAACTTAAACATTTCATTCGCCATGATCCAATGTGTGCGATTTTAGTGATTCCTTCATTATTTTGAGCAGTGTATAATATTGCAGGCACTTATTGCTTATGCTAAAACAAACCCACATCTCTCTCTCTCTCTCTCTCTCTCTCTCTCTCTCTCATACACACACAGACACAAGTGTCCAATTTCACTACAATCATCAGCTCCCGTCCTGTCATTACGGCTGTGAAAATATGAGAAGTCATCCACTGAGTCAGCCAAAAAAATAGCCGACTGTGCAAAAGCTCCTTTTTCATGTATGGAGAAATTAAACCATCCAAACCACCCAATTTGCTGAGTTTGCTCTGTAAAGACTGCAAAAGAGATACTAAAGAGTTATAGTTTCAGTTTCCCATAACCACCCCTACACCGTATGGCCTATCATTAGCACTATGAACTTCTCATTTAAGGCTCTCGAAAAATGACCTATTGTGTGTGTGTATCCATTCAGTGCCCAAGCATCAGGCTTAAAGACGGCAGGCTCGATCAGGTTCAAGATCCGAATGCGTATTAGACTTACGTTGATTCCGCTCCTGGCAGGTAATTACATTAAGCTTAAGAAGAATCTGCCTTGAAACATAAACATACACATTTCAATGGTTTCCATGATTGTTTCGGAGAACTTGTGGATAAAACATTGTGGTCCTTACAATTAACTGATATGTTTGCAAGTGGGCGTGTGAGATGGATAGCCTTTCAGCCTGATCAGACTGCGTAAATGGTGTTCGCTAGGCTCACTCAAGTAAAGCTGTAAAGACAAAAATGGCCTTTTTACGTTGCTTTTTCTTTTGACTCAGGCCAACAAACGAAGATAATTATACAGTGCACATCGTAGGTCCTAACATGTTCCACGATTATATCTTTTGAGAACAAATGAGAACAAATATGTATGAAACACATTAAGTTTTTTTATTGAAATGATCGTAACGTGTGTAGCAATTCTGTGGTATTTCGTTTGAACTCTGACCTAAGTGATAATCAGGTTTCATCGTTAGTTTCCAAAATATGAAGGCACAAAAACCTCTTTCCTCACTCACTATTTCCCAGGGAACTTTAATGTCTTATTAACAACAAAACCAATGAACTTTGGGCAGAGATTTAGCTGAGTGAGTTAGTCTGACGACAAATAAGTTGGCATTGAGGGTAGTATTAGCAAGATAGTTGAAGTTTTGGAACTTGAGCATAATATACAGATAAGGAAGTGAGAGAGCTGGACAGACTAAAAACGAGTAAAAGGACTGCTGCTTTACACATTAAATGTAAAATCCACTCGAAACCCCAAACCTAAAAACTCAGAATGTAACTATAAAATACACGTTATGCACAATTAAAGATTAAAAATGATTGATACAGCATGCCTCTTTTGATAACATGGTTCATTTTCCTTATGAAACAAAATGGTTTTCATAAACTCTATGCGATTGCAAACGTTCTGTCTGCATGATGAATGTATAACATTAATTTAGTCAAAGACGAAACCTTTTGCATAATTACAGTTTTGTGTTTCTGCTTTTTCGACTCGTATTCAAGTTGCCTGTACTTAGCTCATCATTTGCGCTTGAGAAAAGTCATCAGAGCCCCTGACAATGTAAGAAAATGTTATTAGAGATCACGTCCCAAGACACCTGATCCCAATTACACCTGCGCACGAAAACCGACGTTAACCATAAAGTCAGAGTGGAGCTTCCGGGTCACCGAGGTGTCGAATTCAACAGGTATGGACAGTCCCAAATTAAATGCAAATCACCACTTTGCGACTGGCAAATTGGGAAAGGAAACACTTACATAACAAATGAAACATGTTAGACGATATGCAAAAGAACAAAACAAGACCACAGTGGCCATAACCTGAGCACAGACGGAGATGTGACGCTTCCAGAACATCATTAAATGGGTCAATTATGAAATAACAGAAAATGATAACAAAGGTCTTTGACACTGGTTCAGTTCCAGTGCCCGTCATAAACGCTATCATATCTTTGCAAAGTTAATGATCATCTAAGGAATTTGGACATGGACATTCATGGCTAGTTTGCCGTGTTGTCATGCATAAACCAAGAAAGATAGAAAATCTATAAATACAGCCCCAGAGTGTGTCCTACAACTGTAGAAACTCACGGCAGTGTAAATGTTAACAGCTGCTTTCAGCATCCCAGCATTTTAGACAGCTTGAGCAGAAACAGTAACTGAAACCACGCATTAAGCACGTTTTTTTTCCCCATTTCAGAGACAACCTTAAGTGCACAGACCAGAACAAGAACTCGAGAAAACATGAGAAGGAAGTGCCACTGCAAGGGCTCTGTGGATCCATTCTTCCGCATGTTACGACCCTGTAAAGATTTAACAGAGCTCCTGTGTACTGTTTAATCGCATGTATGGAACAACAATCCTCTAACATGACGAATAAGTTACATTTACAATAATATTAAGTCTGACTAAAGTGCACGACTACTGCTGTACAAGTTAATTATTCGCCACCTGCAAGAATGCAGGTGTTAATAGAAAATAAACCCGACCAAACACCTGCATGGGAGTTTTGCCATGAAAAAACAACCCTGTTCGTATGATAATGCATATGTTAAAGATAAAACCAGACTTTAACCAAACGATAGTTTGTTCAATACCACGTGATTTTAAAAAAGGTACAGGCAAGTCATAAAGCCACAAGCCATTCGACAATTACAAAAACTTAAGTCTGTAATTGTGTAAAAATCTAGAACACTCTAATCATTTGTGTCATTTTGTAATAACCCCGTGGTGTACTTAATATGCCTGGTCCCAGCTGTCATGTGGGGCTTCTGGGAAAAGTTGTCTAAAGCAGACACACAAAGGAGCCTTCAGGACACCCCAAGCTACCCCTACTTATACCCAACCTTCCAAGCCAATCTGCTGCAAGTGAACCGTGACAAAAGAGAAGAGGGGGATGGGGTCGAACATGTTTTTCTCCTCCCTCTGAATGGACGTTAGTACGGGGAAAAAAGGGGGGTTTGGTGTAAGGATTCATGAATTATGGAGACGCTTGAGGGTACTCCATGGCTCAGCTAGAGCCGTGGGCATGAACATGTCTCTGCATGTCTTCTCCGGTCCCAATTCCTTCTCCTCAAATACACCTGCTAAAGGTTTTACATCGCTCGATGCCCTGTTCAGACCACATGGACATGAAGTGTCAGAGAATTAAACATTATTTGTGTATCCACAAGTAAACGTATCAAAGTTTTTATGATTCAGTTCAGAAATATGAAGAAACTGGGCTTGGCCAAAATAATTCCTGTAAAAGTGCAATTTCCCCACCAGTGTACTAAAATGCAGCATTAATTTCTTGATTTGAGCACTTTAATTCATTTGCAACCAGATTATTTGCCTCAAGGTTCTACAATGACCTCTATGTAAGCACAAAACATTGTTACTGATGTTCCACTAGAATCTGATATCTTTTGAAAGCTGTAGCCCAAACACTAGAAAAAGAAAAATGTTAATGGTTTTTGCATGCCAGATTTAATAAACAGATGCCGTTTAACTACCTAATTCAAGTTTTTAAGCCGCATTATTTTATCAGTAAAGTGATCCTACAATGACACTGTGTAGACACTTTTATACAGGCAGGTTTTATGCTCTGAATCTGACTGAAATCAACTCTTTTGACTCGTAGGAATTCAAAACTGTGACTACACATAGTGTGAGAACATATGCAAAGTTTGAATCATCTATCTATTGAATGAATGAAATAATAAAACATCTGACATTTGTGCACCAACAGCTCTTTCTCTTTCCATCTAAAAAAAATTTGACAAGAAACCACGAGGACACGAAAGTCTAGACAATAAAACTATTTAAAAAAAATCTATAACTCATGACTAAATAGACGAGCTGTATTAGATTAAAATGACACGAGTTCCCGAAATACTTCACATAATGTCATAACGAGATGCTGTAATTCCTTGAGATGGCTTGTCAGTGTTAGTTTCTGTGTAGGTTAGCAAACTCTCAACCAATTATAAAATGTCGGGCATATCAATAGAGACTATGGGCTGTGAACAGGTAGAAACATGTTCCTTTCTGTTTTTCTCCTGGATAAACGCATAATAGGTTCTCATAGTGTCTCATAGTTGAGCCCTTGAACAGAATGATGCAACAAAACACTTCTGTAAAAAAAAATATATATATAAATATTTTATATAAAAAAATATAAATATATATATATATATAAAAAAAATAATATTATATATTATATATATATATATGGATAATTTCTTTCAAAAAGTTTAAAATCTTTCAGTCAGAAATCTCAAAAATTAGAAGAAAAATAATCGACTGCGTGCTCTTTTACGTTCAAAGGAATAATAAAAAAAACTCTCAAAAATAGTAAAAAAAATTAATCGACTATCTTTTACGCTCAAGGAATTTGTCTTCACATGCTCTCCATGAACATAGATTAGGCTGAAACAAAGAAAGATATGGAAAAATACATAAAATATGTAAAAAAAAATAAATAAAAATAAAACAGTATATACGATTTGTGACAGCTATGAAAACAAACTAACAAAAACATATCAATATAAACATACACAAGTAAGTAAATAAAAACAAACCACTTTTTAATCACACCCTAGATACTCATTTCTTAGTATTTCTACTGACAAAATACATTTTATGAAACACACCTCACACACAACCTGAAGGTTACTTCTGTTTACTGTGGGTTTCAACCTTTTTTGTATCCCATACAAAGCCAATAAAAACTTCTCCAGGTGTTTACACAAAGCTCAACCAAGCAAACAAAAACATGTAAAAATACACAAATGATCTCAAAAATCTCATACCTCCAGAATCCTGTCCAGATCTGCTTTAGTGAGACACGGGTAATCTTCCAGGATTTTCGCCTTCTGCGCTTTGTATTCATTCAATGCCAAATTCCAGTTGGGCTCCTCGAGCACTTGGAAGATTGCAGCCCCGATGGACAGGTAGAAGATGATAGCTGAAGTCAGTAAGGGCCCTTTATCGGCCATCCTTACACCCAGGGATCAGGAGATCAGCCCCAACCAGGGTGTATGGATTATGGGAACATGCCTGGTCTCTCCCCAGTTTTTGCAGCTCTGCTCCAAACTCCCACGCTTCTTTCTTTCACAGGAAACTTATCTTTTCTCCAGATCACATGTGCACCTTTCTGTCTTTCACCTGAAAGAGGTCGGGGAAGTGTGTGAGTGTGTATGAGCGCATGTGTGTGTGAGTAACCCGTCAGTGTCCAGGTCCATGCCTGTACCCATGTGCGCGGCTCTGAAGGCGCACCGCTTGATTAAAGCGCCCGACTGCGGCAGGAGGGGAAAGGAGGCGCGGTTTGCTACGGTGGCTCAGAGGAACGCAATATAAAGCACAACTTGTTTAACAAAAAGTCTAACAATACAACATGTACCCAGAATAGCATGGTGCACAAAAGAAACATGTATCCAGGGATCAGGATAGAGTGTAACATTTCTAAAGAAGTGTTTCAGTTGTTACAAGAACAGATTGTGAAGTATAGAGGAGATTTAGAAAGGGTGTGGTGGTGGTGTAGGGGGAGGGGATTCTCTGAATATAACATTAAAATAAAGGATACATACTTTCAAATATATGAAACAGAAATACATTAAATGTATTTAATATATGTCAGATATCCTCCCCAAGTTGGGATGTTTTGTTCACCTCTACGACCATCTATTCTTTTTTTTATTTTATTATTATTTACTTCAAACCCATATACTATATATTCATTAATTAGAAACAAAAAAAATCTAGTTTTAGATATCAAGATATTAAATGTGCGTTCTGGAAATTCTATCTAAAAGATAGATTAAATAGGACGTAAAACATAATATTTATTTCTTCTACTCAATGTACCCACCCATGTTTCCACCTTGCAGGTAATACTCCACCCAAAACTTATGTTTGATTAACTAGCTTGGTAATTAGAGTTACAATTAACAGCATTACATTCAAGCACTTGTGGATTCATCCGAATGGAAGCCACATTACAACTCCCTAAATATGAAACCTTATACTTAATCTGAAGGGGTGTTGAGGGCGTGCCCATAAAATGACTGACAAGAAACCAAACCCAATTCATACAAGCAATCTAGACCAGAAGTCAGGTTTCCAAACTGTTTATATTTTTATACTATTATATTTTAATCATTTCAATATTATTCGTTCAAAGAAATAAACATTTTTGTCGATTATACTTTAAAGTGTTAAGTAAGGAACACATGATCTGTTTCGGGAGAGGTTGGTAGTAACATACGTAGAACAAAACTGATTCAAGCATAGATATACAGCACATTGAATTTCACAATCACCCTGAAGGAATGCTGTTGTACAATTGTCACCCATCATCATTATTGAGACATTTGAGGTTTAAACAGTAGCTAAAATTTGCCTGGCAAAGCAGAAATGGGCACAATATGTGAGCAAACAGTGAACATGCAGTACCTTTTGGTTTTTTTAGGCACTGGGTTTGTCCATTACAATTTATGAACAATGTTGTATTAAAAAAAATCCACATTTATGACCTGCTCATTATAAAGTAGCATGTGTTTGCTGCACCTTTTAATTAATGCTATTTGACATACCTGAAAATCTAATTATCTTGCTAGTTAGACTGTCTTTCATATCTACATGACAATAAACCCAGAACAGTAACAATGATTACAACTTGATTGTCAACTTTATGAACTTCTTATTGTCCATAGTATTGGTGGTGAATTTACTATCAATTGAATATTTAGTTAATTTTAGGTTGCTTTGGATAATGGCATCTGCCAAAATGCCTCAAGTGCACAAGAATATAGGCCTCAAATTGCCTCGAATGCCTCCAAAATTTCTCCTGTCATTTCTTCTTAGTAGGTTTTATGGCAGGACCATATTAGGTGTAGGTGATGTCTGGTATATATGACCATATATGGCCATATATATTTCAGAATTTGAAATGTGTCATCTTCCCACTAAGAAACAAACACAGAGTCTTAGATGGTTGGTGGCTAAGTGGGTAGACTTCTCAAGATAGAAAAAGCTTTTAGCTTGCATTGTACAGTTTTTGCACGTACGTCTACATGTAGTCAGGGCAAGTACATTTGTCTCAAGCGGACAAAATAACAGTTAGGTGTACCGAATAAATGGATCATAATCTAAATTTAGTGGAGTGGTTGTTGCCGTAGTTTATATTTACATCTCTAAAAATGTAGTAGTCTTTTGTTAGTGTGTTAGTAGGCAGATTAGTGTAAGAGGTATTTACATAGTAACAGCATTGAGCACAAGGAGGTGCTGGTTGTAGCACAGTAGAATGCTGATAAGAGTATCTTTCCTGAACCAGCCTGTAGTGGTAAACCAGCATTCAACCCTGTGCAAAGCTCAGCTAATTCCACCAGCTCCAATGAACAGTGTGCAAAGGGTCTAATACAGGGCTATAATTTTGTATTAAAACCCAATCCACCACAGGGTATTTCTAACTTCATTCACAATATGCTGAAGAGTTGTTTATGTCCTCATTACCAGTCGTTATGTGATCTGACATTCCCACAGAGTTCAGAACAGGAAACACATTTTATAGCTTGAAACTAAAATTAAATCGAACCTTGTTAAATGTTAGATAAATCTCCATCTAAGGGAGTTTTTCCTTGCCACAGTGGCCACAGCTTGCTCATCAGGGATAAATGCACACCATTCACCTTGACTGGTGATTTCTGTAAAGCTGCTTTAAGACAATGTCTGTTGTGAAAAGCGCTATAGAAATAAACTTGACTTGACTTGACTTGATAAATTAAACAATGTAATCATATATTGAAACTTTTCCAAGGGTAACAAACAAAACAAATGTAATATAGAATCAAGAAATAAAAAGAAGGGCATATTGAATTCTGCTGTGTTTAAAGCCAATGTGGCCAGTCATTGACAGAGTAATTACAGATTTATTCAACCCACAAATAATGATGTTACTTTACTAAACCACATAGCTGGAGGTAACAAGGTCAGCACGCTCTGTAATGACCTGGATTCCTTCCAAATCCAGAAGGCTATGTTCCTCTTAAACCTTTTCAACTGTAGCGAGGAGTGTGTGTGTGTGTGTGTGTGTGTGTGTGTGTGTGTGTGTGTGTGTGTATATGTATATGTGTGTGCATGTGTGTTTGTATACAGTATATATATATATATTTCTACCTACCACACCACTGGTTTTCATGAATTGATTTCCATTCCATTAACTGGCACCAAACGAACAATACACCTTAAATGCCAGCTCTTTCAGAGGAAATGCTCCCGACTATAAATATAATGGTGACGTCTCAGAGTAAAAGAGCTCCACTTTCTCACTATTTATATTGCTTCTGTACATTCAGAAAAATTAATTCTAGGTATAGTTTTAAGATACAAACCATTGTCACTGGGCCTACACACTTAAGGATAAGTCTTTTGTGTTTTTGTTTGTTTAAGTCTTTTGTGGCTTTTCGAGCTGTACCTGTAAGCCTCATAATTGGATAGTACAAACCAGTTATGCACTTTATTTGAATTGTTTGAACCTCAGGGAAGAAAAGTGTACAGTACATATGCAGTACCTTTGAATGACAGTGTAGCTTTACATCCTGAGCTTTACATTCCAAAAATGTTTAGTAATGAGCCAATGAATTTATAGGCTAGCTATGATTTTTAATAATGATTTATAGAGGGGATTAGACATTAAATACACATGTTTAAACTATTTATTTTATGATATATATATAACATATAGCTTACTATGTACTTTATTAAACACCTCTACATCTGCATTTCTATGCAATTATTCAATAAAACAATCCTGTGTCAGCAGCGTGAAGAATAAATACATCATACAGTTACAGGTCAGGAGCTTCATATAATGTTTATTACAAAAGCATTTCAGTGACTTGACCAGATGGGTTGCTTTGAGTATTTCATGAAGTGTTTATCTCTTGGCATTTTCATGCACAACAGTCTCTATCTAAAGTTTACCTAATATGGTGCAAAAAACAATAACAAGAAAAAAAAAAAAATACAGTAAGCTGTGTTGGCAGAAATGACTACACAGAAAGTTAGTCCACCAAAGCTCATACAAGAATGGCCAGAACAGTTCAGTCTGACAAGAAAGCTACAATAACTCAAATTACCACTCTTTACAACCATGTTTGAGCATTAAAGCATTTCAGATCCCACGGCATGCCTAACCTTGAGGCAAACAGGATAAAATAGCAGAAAACCATGTCAGGTTTCACTTCTTTGCGCCACAAACAGGAATATGTATCTTTGTGTGGAGGTTTTGGAGCTTTAAAAGATTTTTATTTCTGAAAAGCAATATGCAACCATTCCAGAAATGTTGGGACGTTTTTAAAATTTGAATAAAATGAAAACTAAAACACTTTCAAATCACATGAGCCAATATTTTATTCGCAATAGAACATAGACAACATAACAAATGTTTAAATTGAGAGATTTTACACTTTTATGCACAAAATGAACATATTTTAAATTTAATGCCTGCTACAGGTTTTAAAGAAGTTGGCACGAAGGGCAAGAAAGGGCTGAAAGAGACAGAAATTTTGCAAATATTCAAGAAGAACATCTAGCAACTAATCAAGTTAATTGACATCAGGTCTGTAACATAATTAGCTTCCTTAGAGAAAAAGAGTCTCTCAGAAGTAAAGATGGGCAGAGGTTCTCAAATCTGTGAATGATTGCATAAAAATATTGTGGAATACTTTAAAAACAACATTCGTCAACGTCAAAATGTCAAAGGCTTTGCAAATCTCATCATCTTCAGTACATAACATCATCATAAGATTCAGAGAGACTGGAGAAATCTTGTTGCGTAGGGACAAGGCCGAAGATCTTTGTTTGATGCCCATGATCTTCAGGCTCTCAGGCGACACTTCATCAGTCTTCGGCATGATTGTGTCATTGACGTTACTAAATGGACCCAGGAATACTTCCAGAAACCACTGTCGGTAAACACAATCCACTGTGCCATCTGCAGATGCCAACTAAATTACCTGCAATTACGTGCAATACCACCTTGAAATTTTACTTGAAATTTTACCTGCAATGCGTACTTTTCTTCTTCCCTTATTCGTATTTATACATTGTACTTTGTATATATTGTATATTATAGTATGTGTATATCCTTTTTTTATATATTTACATTTTATTTTTGTTTCTTAGTTTTGCTGCTGTAACATTGAAATTTCCCCACTGTGGGACGAATAAAGGTTCATCTTATCTTATCTTATCTTAAAGCTCTATCATGCAAAGAGCAAGTGAACATGGTCTAAAAGCGTGGTAATGTCCTGTGGGCCAAGGCTCATTCTGTTTCAAAGTGGAAAAGTGTTTTATGGTCACACGAGTCCAAATTTGACATTCTTGTTGAATATCACAGACGCCATGTCCTCTGGGCTAAAGAGGAGGGAGACCTTCCAGTGTGTTATCAGCATTCAGTTCATAAGCCAGCATCCCTGACGGTAAGGGAAAGCCTTGAGAATTTAAGCAAGACGATGCAAAACCAAATGCTGCAGCTATCACAACAGCATGGCTTCGTAGTAGAAGAGTCTGGGTGCTGAATTGGCCTGCCTGCAGTCCAGATCTTTCACCTATAGATAACATTTGGCGCATCATTGAACGAAAAATACGCCAAAGACGTCCACGAACTCTTCAGCAGCTGGAAACCTATATCAGGCAAGAATGGGACCAAATTTCAACAGCAAAACTCCAGAAACTCATATCCTCAATGCCCAGACGTCTTCAAACTGTTTTCAGAGAAGAGGAGATGCTACACCACGGTTATCATGCCGGCATGCCAATTTTTTTGAGACCTGTAGCAGGCATCAAATTTGAAAATGAGCTCATTTTGTGCATAAAAGTGTTTAAACATTTATGTTCGATATGTTCTATTGTGAATAAAAAATTGGCTCATGTGATTTGAAAGTCTTTTAATTTTCATTTTATTCAAATTCATTCAAATTCATTTCCGGAATTCAGGTTGTACTATAAATTAAATATGTTTAATATATAATATAAATGTCATTGATCAAATACTATGCCTATAACTTCACCAGAGTCCCATAAAAAGAAAATATATAGTAGATAAAATTACAATATACTGTTAATTCTTAGAAGAAATGAACATACTGTAATATAATGGCATGGTTATATATATATATATATATATATATATATATATATATATATATATATATATATATATATATATATATATAGAGAGAGAGAGAGAGAGAGAGAGAGAGAGAGAGAGAGAGAGAGAGAGAGAAAGAGAGAAAGAGAGAGAGAGAAAGGAATATACTGGCTGTCTTATAAAGGTGACTGATCATTCATTAAGGAGCAAAAGTGTACTTGAAAGAAGCTGTGGTGACTAAAGCAGAGGAAGCCAGCACGATAATGAGAGATGAGTTGCGAGACCCATTTCCCTTCATGCATCTCTCTTTCAACTTGCTGCATGAGAATCCCCCTTGGGTCTTCTGCCTCAGTGAGTGTAATTACCGGCAGGCCACCATGACTGGCTTTTAAAAGAAAAACAGAAAGGACAGAGCTCTGGTCCCAGAGGCCACAATTACCTTCCACAAAGTTCACATTACACTGTTCTATCAAATTTTTACAAAACAACATGCACTGCTCGAATATGGAAGATAATTCCGAGTAGCTGTGCATCATCTTTTCATACATCTCGAACTTAAATTAAGCTATTTTTATGGATTTGCTATAAAGATTTTCTGATATTTTTCTCTCCTTATTTGCTCACTCTTGCCATGCCATACCAGTTTATGATGTTCCAATTACCCGTAACTGTCATATTTGTTGTAGTGACTGCTCATGTTGCATTGGTGGCTCCTTACTAGTAATGTTTTTTTGCTAATGAGCCACCAGTGCAACATTACCAATAAGGAATATGGTTAAAGTGTTGAGATGAATAAAAAAAACTTATAGATATAAGCACAATGTTTTACAACTCTTTGCCTCCTCCTTGGATATGAGATATGTATCAATTTTTTTCATTGTAAACAGTGAACATATGTAAACTGCTGAATCACTGGATATGTGTATGTTGTGTCTAAATAATTAACAATAGCACAATGACATACCTAATCACATATTTAACATTATGCAAAGTCACAAACCTTACATATAAAACAACTTACGAAAAGAAAATGTAAACTTAAACAGCCAGAATAAGCCTATGTTCAAATCACTATAAAGATTTCAACTATTGTTTCAACATTGTAGAAAAAAACTGTTGCTCAGGAAGCTTTTAGTGGGGTTGAGGTCAGCAGTTTTTCTTATTCTAACCTTTGGCAAACCATACCTTCATGGAGCTTACTCTTAGCACATTACCACTGTGAGGCCACTATAGCCATCCTGAACAACTGTGTGCTTCCAACATCGTGGGTGTTATAGTCAGGTGTCCACAAACCTTTGACCATATAGTGGATTGCAAATATCACACAACTTACATATAATAGTAACATGATAGTGTTATATCACCAGACAAATTGCCATGACCACTATCAGTGGTTATGATACAGTGTCCAGATGAAGTGTTACCATTTATTTTGTAAACTGTAGACATATATAACTGTAATGCATTTCAGAACATTTGTAAACATGTCCAAAAAGCAGGTTTAACTGGATTTGCAAATATTTTATTACTGCTGCAAGAAACTTTTGTTTACTGCAATTCAACTCAAGAGAGCACTATATACCTGTTAATAATACCAGCAATGATATTAGTCTGATCAAACAAATTAACTAGGAATATCTTTGGGGCGTTGGTACAGTAAGGTCACAAAAACACTGACATTATTGAAGGAGAAAAAATGGCAAACAAGTCTTCAGTTTTAAAGTACCTGTCACCAAATACTTTTTTTTGCATTATCATGGTTATTCAATCCCAGAAAATTGTGTGTAATATACTGTCAGTAGATTGGAGCTGTAATAGGCCTGCCTTTGTTTCCAGCTACTGCACCAAGTGGGATAATATTTCACTAAAGACATTTCCTCTGAAATCTACACTGGGAAACACTTGCTTAAAGAGAAAGAAAATTGAGATCGATATCAGAATAAAGATTAGAAAAAAATCGTATTGGGTTTAGATAAAAGAAATATAGACAAAGGAATTTTTTATTAGAAATCTTTGCACGCTTACTTTGAACACCCTGCTATTTTGCAAGTTCTCCCACTTAGAAATCATGGCGGGGTCTGAAATTGTCATCGTAGGTGCATGTCCACTGTGAGAGACATAATCTAAAAAAAAATCCAGAAATCACAATATATGATTTTTAAAAAATATTTATTTGTATGATACAGCTGCA
>JAAIIK010000016.1:6101238-6133112 GCA_014706435.1 Silurus glanis | reverse complement strand
AGAGAGAGAGAGAGAGAGAGAGAGAGAGAGAGAGAGAGAGAGAGAGAGAGAGAGAGAGAGAGAAAGTACTAAGCTGCTCTAACACAACAAAAACATCTACACTTAGTCTGGTTGCATAACTCTTAGGAACATATTATTTCACATTATTAAAACACCAAAGGTGCATATGGGTTTTAGCAAGTGAAAATTAAAATTGTAAACTGAATCATAATCTTGGTAAATGAAATGACTGTATGAACTGCTAAAATTGACAGCATGCTTGGAAAAATGTCTATAATACAAATTTGGATATGTACATGCCATCAGTTGGGTTTTTCTCACTTGCAAACCTTAGGACTAAATATTTGGTCAAATGTTATGTGAAGGCCATTTGTCATCTTAAGGAACAAATATTTAAACAATGGTGTGGAGCAAAAACATTACAACTTCAATATATTGGCCTGGAGCAACATTTATTAGACAATACTTCCGTGATATTATGCTTAGCTGCATTTTTAGATCACAGTTTGATAGTAATGTGCACTCATGCTGCTGGATGTGATATATTTGCTGAATCATTTTCATGGAAACTATAAAGATAGCACTTTCAAAAATAGTTTAAACAACCCCCTCACTTCAGTGGATAATTTCATCTGGATGCTATAGATTTGTACCTTTTAAGAATTATTAAGAGTACAATTTGTTCATCCTTACACAATTTACAATGTGTACATTCTATTCATTTGCTTCCGTCCATGGGTTTTACAGATTGAAATATTAAACAATTTGCACTTGTAATTTTTGGGCAAATGTATTCAGTGTCATAGTCTATTAAATTCTGTAGAGTACATGTTGGAAATGTCTTCTTTGAGCACACCAAAAATACAGTGTTATAAATGTGTCACTTAGATGCAGATTTGCAGCATGTCCTGTTTTGTGTCCGTTGAAGTACATTTCCATCTAAACCTTCATAAGATGGTTGCAGTGGAGTGGACAATCCTTCCTCAGTATGCAGACTTAAATATAATGCTTTAATCAATTGAATTCACATTTAGCTCTGTGGTACTTCACCTTTGGTCTCATTGGTCAAACAATCGATTGAACGATCTGTTCCGCATTGTCGTTTATTGTAAAAATTTGCTTGAGTTGTGCACCAGCCAGCTTCACAAAACAGAGCTATCTCAAAGAAACATTCCAACATGATGACAGCCTGATTCATTTCATTGACATGTCAGTGCGTGCGGTTTTTAAGGGAAAAGAATTTGAAGATGAAAAATCCAAACATGCTAGAAGCTTTATGTGCACAGCTGGTGTTTTTTGCTGGAGACTTGGTGGTTGAATATTATATATAAGTATGTATTATTTGGGACTGACCTAGACTGGAACTGTCTCTATAAAACTATTGCTAGTTCCTTTTTTGTTCTTGTGTTTGTTTGTGCGTCTGTGTGTGTGTGTGTGTGTGTGTGTGTGTGTGTTTATACATTTGATTAAATATAGAATATATTAATATAATAAAGTAGTAAATAATACAATCACGAATAATTAATTATTTATAACACATTAATAAATTAGGATCAATTTAAAATTAGCATTTTATAAAGCACACTGAACAAAAAAAAAAAAAAAAAAAAAACAAGCTTTTCTGTTAACCCTTCTCCTTTAGGAGTGAAAGAGGATATAAGAATGGCTGAAATCGTTATGCCCTCTAGTGGCTGTTGCTGCAATTGAGTGATACAGTACGTGTCACCAGTCAGTCCAGCTACTGGTTCTGGATATCCACATAATTTTAAGGTGCATTTAAACACAGCCATTAAAATTCCAGTTCAATTCTAGCAATTCCAGTTCTAACTGAAAGGCAGCAATGACTATGACTATGAAGTCATATCTGGCCACAAATTATGTTGATGTTTATTTGAATTTGTTGGTCAGAGCCCTGAAGAAGACATCCACTTCATTTGTTAGTGGTTAGAACACAGTTAATGTAGTGGAAAATAATAAAAGGGAGCCAGAAAAATGGTTTAAACTAAACTAGGCAAAATCTGGAACAATCCATCTGTGTTCATTAAAATGTAAAATCTAGATGAGACACCTTTGTGGACAAAAAGTACATTAATGGACAGTACATTGTAATGTGTTGTAATTAATATATTATATAGCCAAATTTATCAAGTGTGCAGATTGTTAAAACTGTAAAAATTGTTTACGTTCTATTGCACAATACGTCTGATCTGTGTGTGTGTGTGTGTGTGTGTGTGTGTTGTGTGTTGTTAATGTGTTGACATTAACCATAGTCTGTTTAACCATCTGTTTTCTCTATTTTCTCTTCCTCAAGAGCTTCCTGCTGTGTCTCCGGTAGCTCCTCATCCTGCATCTTGTTTGGCGTGCCATTATTTTTCACTGATTTGAGGTAAGCATCTAAGTGCCCCAGGAGGTCAATGGTGTGATTGATCAATAAAGCCAGCCAGGCCATGCCAAAAAATATCCAAACTCCCAATATGCAGCCGTACCAGTCAGGATAATCCTTTTCAGGGTTATAATCTGAAAAGCAGCGTAAAATGGAAAAAGAGAGAGAGAGAGAGAGAGAGAGAGAGAGAGAGAGAGAAAAAATTAACGCATACAGTAAGTAAATGAGCTCCTGGGTGTGGTGTTTCTGTAGTTTGTGTATGTGGGTGTGGATTTCCAAACCTTACTTGCAACCAAATCTCCAAAGCCTACTGTACTAAGTGTGATAAAGCAATAGTAGATGCTCTGTGTGAAGGTCCAGCCTTCATATGTATTAAAAAATAGCATAGGGACCACCAGATAGAGCACTCCCGAGCCAATGAATGATGCGAAGTGAAGTGACACCAGAACAGTTTTCTGAAAAATAAAGAAAAAAGTGCGCAAAAGCTGAATATAACATGGAAATATGTTAAATGGAAATCAAAAGCATTTTATTATTTGTTCAGGCTGCAATTTTTTTTTTTTAAATATTTGTTTATGTTAGATGATAAATATTATGAATGGACTAAAGCTTCACCTGGTGGTTGGTCTTTTTTGCAATTGAAGTGCAGAAATTTCTTTCAATGGCCAGCATGTACTTGCCCACTTGGTTCAGAACCACCATATTAAGTGGGATTCCAACAATGGCAAAGATCACACAAAACATCTGACCAGGCATCGTACTAGGGCTGATGTTCCCATAGCCTTGGCAAAACAGAACAGTATCCATAACTATTTAATTCAAAAACATATATTTAAACTGCTACAATACAACAAATGTTTATGTAAAAAAAAAAGCTAGATCTAGCTCTACTAGAGCCAATCAATTTTTAATATCTCATTATGCACAATGAAAAAACAGCAGTCATATCATAAACATGCAACACAAAATAAAACCTTTTGTACTGTTTTACCAATAGTTGTCACCACTGTGGCAGCAAACACCGCTGAGCTCGTGAACTTCCAGAATCCTCCTGCTGTGTTGTTATTTTTCAGACTCATCCCATTCTTAAATATTTCCAGCATAAACTTAAACACAGTAAAACACAATATCAGTCTTCTACACACATATAGCATTATTACTACAAATAATTTTTATGTAATTATTGAGTCACTATTGATCTAAAACCTCTTCCAGTATAATCAGTGAGTTAGTACTAAGACATAACATCAACTTTTAACCCAAGCACCAGCTTACATCAACATCATTTCTATTGATTTGAAATAGATCTATAGACTGTTTCAGGTGTTAACTATGCTTGTTTCAGAATTTAAGCCACCATATTCTAAGAAGCCATTTAATGCCTTATTTGCATTGCAAAGTGGATTTGAATATCTGTGTGGTTTTTCAGATGCAGTTGTATAGATAAGCATTGCCAAAAAACCTATGCCACTCTCCCAAAGTTGTTATCGTTATTACCAAGGTCCAAGGTTGGACATTGAGGGAAATTATTGACTGAGAAAAAAAAAAGGGTTGCAATTGAACCTCTTCCATTAGCATAGGATATTTCTGAACTAACTGTTATGAAACCACTGATAAAAACTTGATCCTGATCCTTTTTAGCTGTCAGCTACAGGCCAATACCTCACCAAAATACAAAATAACAACATTAATTATATGTCATGTCATGTCAAGTTCATTTCTATTGCGCTTTCACAACGGACATTGTCTCAAAGCAGAATTTAACAGTTAAGTTGAAGGATGTGTATTTATCCCTGATGAGCAAGCCATTGCGACTGTGGCAAGGAAAAACTCATTTATTATCTTATTAAATGTCTTATATCTAGGCATTAATTAGGGATGTTTCCTCATTTTGCATTACTTACAAGAGCAGTGGTGACTCAGTGGTTAAGGTATACTGATCAAAAGGTCATGAGTTGCAGCATCACCAAGCTGCAAATGTTGGTGCTTTAACCTAGTCCACTTTCCTGTCTGAACTGTAGGTCACTTATGAGGTAAATGTAAATTGCTTGATGCCAGTGCAGCAGTTTTGTACTAAGAAAATGATTATTTTTCCATGTATTATCTTAAAAATAGCTAACAGTTTTTAAAAGCTAACGTTGGCTCAATGCATACAAAAGTAAGTTTGGAATTGCATCTGGCTCTGGTCTAGGACCACTGCTTTTATCTTATATTTACTACATCAAGCTGACAGCATCTTAATAAAATAGAGGAATGTAAAATAATATTACACAATGGATGCTGATTTACACCAAACTAGACAAAAGTACTTCTATTGGGAACACAATCAGCTAGATCTTAACTTCCTGGTTATGTAGTAACTCTGACTGGTCATTCATTTACATTTACAGCAGTGAAACACTTTGGTATGATTATTCACCCCAATCTCACACCTGGTGATATTTAATGTAGAGATATTGCTACAGTACATGTTTTTTTATTTCAAAAACATTAAAAAGCTTAGATGTACTCTAGTTAGAAACTATTGTGAAAAACTGATATTTTATTTTAATTTGGTCAGTATAAATTCACAACCTGATCTTTATGTCTAGTGTTAAGCTTTATTACTGCAAAAAAATAAATAAAAAAATTAAGTAAAAATATCTTGCATATAGTAAAAATTATATAATTCCGTTTATAGCAAGATTTGTATAAAGCAAATGTATTAAATATATAAAACTTTTTCTAGTTACTATTTTTCACTCATTTGAAAAATGTCCCTATTCTATCATTTAATTTTTTTTGAAAAAAAAAAAAAAAAAAAAAAAGACATTTAGATATAAATAGCTTACAAAGGTTATCTTTTAGTATAACAAATCTATTTCCTGCTTATAGTAAAAGAGTCAAGTTATATACATTAGTATTATAGTAGGAAATTCTATGTAAATATGACAATTTTCAATTTTCACATGCTATGATGCCTATTTTTTCTGTAATTTATCAGGTCCTTTATTTTTTTTTCTCTCTCTTCTCATTATGCTGTAAAAGCTAGACCTGCAGGAGTCCCTGCTTTTACTCTGATTTCTATAAAGCTGCTTTGAGACAATGTCTGTTGTGAAAAGCGCTATAGAAATGAACTTGACTTGACTTGACTCTAGTGACAGCCTACACCACTGTATGATAACAGAATATATATTGGGTATATGATAAATATACCCAATAATCTATTCTCTCTTTCAAGGTTCACATACACTTCAGATGCTTCATGTGATGTCAGTAGCAGATCCTGAAAACTTCTACTGATGTGGCTCCTTTCGCACACTGGACCTGCCTGATTCATTTTGATGGGGACAGTCTCTCATAGATATTCTGAAGATTTACACTGACCAAAAATCATTTATATCCAAAACTAACTTTTGCTTCAGTAAATAATATACCCCTTGTTCCTTCTAAGAAATATGTTGGACTCAAAAATAATGCAGAATGTTATCATCCATTTGATGTAGAATTCATAGATCTGTAGTGAAGTGATCACCATTGTAAAGTGCACATGGGCCTACATAGCTGAAAAACCCGGATCAAACTCCTGACTAATCAATTCAGGAAACAAATCAGGTGCTCGCAGTAGCATAACTAGTCTCCGCTTATCTTTCTCAACTCAGTAAATCTGCTTTGTAAAAAGGTCTATTGTTAAAAGCACTATTCAAATAAAATGTATTGGAATTAAACAGGTACATTTCTACACATTTTATGTTTAAATGCAATTACATTTTTTTATTTAATTTTATGAATATTCTATAGCCCTAGATCCATCTAAACCCCTACCACACTTTCCTACCATTACCCTGGTGATGCTATGCTGTTAGCTTAGTTTTCTTTAGGTGCTGGTACAGAAACTAGCTTGTTAGGTAACTGCTAGTAAACTAGCTTTCAAATTGAAAATAAACTCAAGTAAATATGAGTACACTTTCAATACTTGAGTCTGGATTTACATTGTCATATACTTTACATTTTACTTTTTGTATATTTTATATATTTTTTAAATATAGTGATGGTGATGGTAAATGAGTTTACTCCATTTGATTTCATTGCTTTCCTAGATGCAGAGGATTCAGAGATGGAACATGTGTCTATATGTATTATATAATACTGATTCTATAATGGATTCCACTTCAGTCATGCTACGCCACATGATCCGCTTTATAATAACTCACAGTGTTTCTGCATTTTAATGCAAAGCAAATTTCACAACATGGCGATAGCCATGACTCCACAACATTCAAAGTAGTCTGATGCCAGTTTGATGCCATATGTGCAACTGTGTTGCTGTATGTAAATGTAAAACAGCATGGTTGAATATAATAGCATGTAAATATGATACAGCTTGAATTTCTGTGGCCACATCGACCAGAATAGGTGCTAGATGAAGGATCACTGAAAGTACATTGTGTCGGTCTATAAAATATAATAAACATTATTTTATAGGTTTCTATATTTTCAAAACATGAACAATTATGTTTTATGTAACAAAAATTAACAATAAGAATAGAGTTATCTTTAGACTGGTTTCAGTGCTGTGTTTATTTCTTATTTACTTTAGTGTAAAATTTTTAATTATTTAACTTGGCATGGGTTTGAGTCTTTATGTTTTGACCAGCCTTTAGAATTTTAATAATTCTAAAACACTTTAATTGATTCCATATCCATACTTCTGGATGTTCACGAACTTTTGGAAGTAAATTACATTGAGTCAATGGTATGTAACCCTGAGCATGGGTTAGTATGTAACCCTAAGCATGAATCTTTAAAGACACTAATTTATCTGTTAAATCCTTGATTTGACTCTCTGTTGAGTCATTGTATGAGGAACATATGAACTTTAACCTAACTACAGCTATTGGTCATTTGCATGAATGTTTGAGTACTGACTGGGGCACAGGGAGTGGTAGAGTCTATGATGGTTTCTGTGTTTGCGTTTTCCACGTCACAGGAATGTAATTAAATACTAAATAAGACATATGCTTTCATATATTGCATCATATAAATAGAGCCCTTTACATTTTTGTCATATAGGTTCATAAGGTTCTTAAAAATCACCATTTTGACCATTATTAACCATCTATGAAGTCACCCAACTTGACCTGACCAGACATTTTAAAAATCTATCCCAAAACATGATCACTTGTGATTGCTTTTGTTACATTTTTAACCCCAAAACCCACAAACACACACATACACACATAGTGAGCCAATAGCAAGACTGACTGAGCTAACAGTCAAATTATTAAGCACATTATTACAAAATCTTAACTCACCTCTCCCATATCTTCCAACCCAGCTTGTCCAAGGCATGGATAAATCTGAAGCAAAGTCTTTTTCTTTACCTCTAGCAGAGCAATTTCACTTGATACCAGGTCCCCTTCTAGCTTCCAAAAAATGACCCCTCCAACAAGAACATATGTTAAGTACCCCGCTCCAAGCAACAGCAGCGACAAAAATTGTACAACATGAAACTTTTTGCAAAACCTTTTCCATATGGAGGCCATAGTGGCTCCTGAGGCTAGCTTCCTACGTTTACCAATTTGTGGATATTCGGCAGTGCAGTGTAGGGTGTGGATTTACCCATGTTTGTGTGACAGGCAAATCTAGCTACGTCCTTTAAGGCATACTATGCAAATTATGTCTGACTGTGATTCAGTGAGACATGCAGAGAGAGAGAGAGAGAGACAGGGAGAAAGTCTGGCTTTTCAGTACACGTCATAAGCATGATAGCAGAGATTTTCAACCCAATTCAACAACACAGCAAATAACAGTACTTCAATTGTTTTGGTATAATCATTCCTTTCCTACTCTCTGAGGTCCCCAGCTCTTTATGAACTGTAATCACCACCACATCCCCAGATAATCAGGTCATTCTGTTTTTATCTTTAATTTACTATCCTTAATTTACTATTCTTTTACAAGAACATATATACAATCAATAAACATGGCAGGTGTTTGTGTTGTTATAAAAAATGAAAGTAAGACAAGTCATGTAAGACAAGTCATGTAAAAGTCTGAAATTACAATAAACATAAATTTTTGTTTTGGTTAAAGTGAAAAAACTTTTTTGGGACAAAACCAAAGCCTAGTTTCATAAATGTGCACACGACTAAACTAATACTTGAGTCTTGAAGTACCTTTTAATTTTAATTTCATCATTCAGTCTTTCTGGGAATAATAATAATAATAATAATAATAATAATAATAATAATAATAATAGAAGTAGTGAAAGAAGATTTATTTTTAATTATTAGAAAATTAATACAAGTACATTTTTTGAGCAAATTTTAAAATGGAAAAAAAAAACAAAAAACAAAAGTGCTTTACATAGTAAAAAGAAAAGAAAAAAAATCATTCGTTTTTTTGTTAACATTTTTTTATTAAATGACATACAAGTGTACAAGCATTCATCAAAACCAGTTAGTAATAAAATATAATTTAATATAATTAAAACAACAGCAATAAGGATAATAGTTAGCTAATAAAAATCCAATTCTTCTTGTAAAAGCCATCCAAAAGGCCGTCTTTAAGAGTAACATTAAATATACTAAAAAGCTTTACTTCTCTAAGTAAAAGTAAGAGTCAATGAGCATGGCACATCATGACTTGGCAATATTTTCTTACTTTTCCTTGCAAAAACATTAAATTCCATTTTCGCACAATTGTAAATCCATCTCATGTGCACAGTGCACTTCAAGTCACTGCAGATTTTTAGTTGGATTAATGGCTGACCTCTGGATCAGTCATTCAAAACTTTGACCTACTATTGGTTAAGCCGCTCCTTCAAGGATTTGGATGAATGCATTAGGTCATCGTCATGCAGAAAAAGTGAGATTCCTTTTTATATTCAGCTTAATAGCAGACACCTGAAAGTTTTGCACTAAAATCGATCTGGTATTTGATAGCGCTTCATGATTTTCTCCACCTTGATAAAAATGGCCCAAATAATGCTAAAGAAAAGCAGCCCTATAGCATGGTGCTGCAACCACCACGCTACACCATAGGCTTTTATTGATGTGTTGTTTTTTTTTTTTTTGCACACTAACAAACCTTTTGTAATTGATCTCATCAAAAACTCTTTCCTAACCATGGTTTGGGGGAGATTTAGTGATTTAAAGCTTGACAGAAATGGGTTCCATGTGCCCAGTCTAGCCCAGAACCCCTATATGTAAAGAATATGAGAGAGTAAAAAATATTACAGAGAGTAATCAGTACCTGTCAGGTATTTCTGCAGCTTCTGTAATGCTGCCTCACTGATTAGACTGTCTTGTTCCTTGTAAATATTTGAGGCATGTTCTGTCTTTGGGGATGTCAGTGTGGTGATACATTTTCTCTATTTGAAAATAATGACCTGAAAGTCATCCATTATACATCTAATGTTATAGAAATTCTGTTCTTCCCCTCTCTCAAGTGAGAGGCATTTCTGCTTTGTAAGCTCGTAGACCATAGCTTCTGCAGTCAAGAAGCCAAGAAAATGTAAAAAAAAAAATAAAATAATAATAATAAATCCTGCAGAAACAGCCTTAATTTACAATCTTTATTTGAAGTTAATTAGAATAAGATTATTGATGATGGCTGTTTAACAATCACTTCTAAACATGAGATTGAATGTCATTGGTTCATTCAGATACGTTCCCATTTATAAAAGACTGGATAATTGATAAACTTGTTTTTTCCCCCGTTTTTTTCCATTATATTTCTGATTGGTTTTCACTTTATTTTATGTTGTAATTTGCCAACAAGTCATTAAAAAGTTACGTTTTATTTTGATTTCATTTTTTTCCATTATAAAAACCTGCCGTTTCAACAGGGGGTGAAGACTATTCATATCCATTGTATACACACTTACAAGTACATATTCATTATGACAAGTGACTCAAGTCTGAGTCCCAGAAAAGGGGAATATATCTCGTGAATAAATGTCAAACTTGTGGTCCTCGTATATAAAAAGCAGTTCATTAAAATGTCTAACACATTTTTAAAGTTGAATGAATGCATGCTTATCCTGGATGTAACCTGAGCTATGTAAAAAACAAAAAGAGGATGCAAATTCCAAGGCACAACAAGAATACTCAAAGGAGAAATGCAAATGCATAATGCACTAGTGACCAGAAGACTGTATAGATACAAGTGCTTAAAAGCCATATGACTATTACTAAATCTCTGAGCTGTAATCTATACATTAATTTAGGTGTATTTGACTCACAAACTGCTTTAAGGGTGTTTTAACACTTAGTCCAAAACACTTGAGTCCACTTCTTGATTTTTCTGCCTTTTCTTGGGTTTCAGATAGAAGAATTCCTCGGTTTTCAGGACTTTTATTTATTATTTCCTTTTAGCAAGAACACTAGAGAAGTGAAGAAGGCACTTTTTGGATGGTCCAGGCTATAGCATGAGAAGTGCATTTCTGTTATCCACAGAGCTAAATATAGTGCTTCAGTCTGGTTTTAAAACAAATAATGTATTTCCTCTCCTCCACTGAGGCTCCCATACCATCACGGAGCAAAAATTAAAAAGCCTGAAACAACCACTTTACTACGAATGCAACATAGAAAGCAGATAACTTCCACATCAGATACAGATCACACCATGGTTTGTCTGAAGACAACCCTAGATCCCTAATTTAAAAATTACCACAGGTAGCTTCTCTATACCTCTCCAGGGCACACATGGTCCTATCACACATAGGCAGTGATCAGAGACAGCTCACCACCATCTCTTCTTCCTTAGACAGAGACATCCTACTTAATTATAAAGCTCTGGTGCCGAGAGCCTAGCACATTGTCAGGGAGCATAAAAACAGATTCACACAGTCTTTTGTTTTCAGATTTGTGACTTTTTGTACCAGAGTTTTTAATTTATAATTTTTCATTGTATCTGGCTAAGACACAAGCACAATTCTAGCACAAGAATTTGTGTATATATATATATATATATATATATATATATATATATATATATATATATATATATATAGAGAGAGAGAGAGAGAGAGAGAGAGAGAGAGAGAGAGAGAGAGAGTTATTACGTATATAGATATAGCAGTATTCACACTTCACCGAATGCACCAAATTTTCTTTCAGGAAAAAAGACAACTCTACAACAGTGACATTGATTTCACCCATAATGACTATCTACTGAGATAATCGATTTGGGCTCTGCTGATGCTGTCCCATGCAATTTAAATTTCTAAACTAAATCCAATACATGGCATGAAAAGGAATCGGATTTATCATTAACATTGCACAATTTTTTAACAGGTAATGTATGAAATCTAGAATATGGTACAAATTATATGAATGAAGAGACTAAAAAAAAAAAAAAAATGGCTGAAACATAGGATTTATAGCCAATAATAGCTCTGACAGTCTTAAACCACATGGGTTAAACCACTCTGATTTTAAAGAAGGCTTTTTCCTTCTTCTCTTGGGGTTGGTTCTCTGGTGTACTCAGACTTTCCACCTGCTTTCTTACTGAAGACCTTTGCTCATCTCTTACAGTCATGGAGGGTTGTTTGACGCTAAGAAAATGCTCCATGATCCTGGCACCTATGTTGAGGAGCAAGGCGAGCCATGCAAGGGCAAAGATTATCCATACTGCTGCTAGGCAGCGGTACACAGAGACGTTTTGCTTGTCCTGGCCATTTCCTGTAAAGAAAAAAAATACTCCACATCAGTCCCTTGTACATTGTAGACATAAAAGGTAAAAGTGTTTTTTACTTGTCACATACATTACAATGAAATTCTTTCTTTGCATTTCCCAGTGTTGTTACGAAGCTGGGTCCAAAGAGCACGGCCAGCCAAGTTACAGTGCCCCTGGATCACTGAGGGTTAAGAGACTTACTCAAGGGCCCAAGAGTGGCAGCTTGGCAATACTGGGGATTGAACCCCCAACCTTCTGATCAGTAACCCAGAGCCTTAACCACTGCGCTAGCACTTTAATATAAGTACAGTACACATACAGTAAGATGCGACCAAAAGCAGATTGAACAGATTGTGTCCACCAAATAGCTTTTTTGACAGCTTTCCAGAAGGTTCACATGATATCTGATTTAAATTAGCAATCTTATAAAATCCAAGATGTACTTACAAGGAAACAACTGAGAAACCTGAGAACCTCGGGTTGAATAGATTATGCATATTTGGTGCACTAATCCAGTGGTACTCACCCACCACATAGTCTCCAAAGCCAATGGTGCTGAGAGTTATGAAGACATAGTAGAAACCCTCTCCGTATGACCAGTCCTCCACGTAGCTGAAGATCACCGGTGGGAAGATCAGGAAGAGCACACTGCCCATGAGCAGGAATAAGGCCACCGCCAGCACCTCCACACACTGCTGCGCTCAAAACATCCACATCTTCTGAGAAAGAGCTATATTGAAGTCTTCATTGTACATAACTACTTTGAACAGTTTTGTCCTTAAAACAATTTAGTTGTGTCTTCTCAAAAGAAGAAAGTACAAAACTGTACTTTTCATCATTGTTGAGATGGGATACATCATTTACACCTTTAATATGTATGTATATATGTTTAATATACTTTATTACGGTATATACAGATGTTTACACAACTGGGCTTCTATTTGTGCTCTAATGATATTATATATTTTACCAATATTTATATAACAATTATATCAATTACTTTGAAATATTATATTTATTAATTAATTTATTAATAAATATATATATTAAACATGACTACATGTCCTTTAAAGAAAATGTTATGCATATTACAGATTTAAAAAAAACTCATAATTTATTTTATTAATATTTTATTACATTTTATGAAAGTATTATCACATTTATATTATTTTTGCTTTAAAGCTCAGCACTGTTGAATGCTTGTATCTGATTGGTCAGAATGTTTGCATTATATTTCTACAGCAGCACTGTCTTTTTTTTTATGAGAACTCCACTATAATATAAATTATAAAAAATATACATTTAATCCCAGAACATTCACTCAGTTCCTTTACCTTTTTTTCATCATGTTGTGATTGAATGGTGAGGTCATTTTGAAAGTCCAACACTGCTGCCCAAGTTATAGATGGAAAGTCAGTTATTAATAAAAAAATAAATAAATTATAATTCATTTGACTGTTCCTAATTTCCTTAAATACTTTTCAGTGTTGCTAATTAACCACATTTTGAATATTTGCTTTAATTAAACATAAAACCTACTTACTTTCAGCCCTGTTATTATGATTTATTATCTGTGAGTAGCACATATGTATAAGGTTCAATGTTAGAGTCAATGTCTTTTTAATAGCTAAATGGCATGCCAAATGTGATGCTTATAAAATGACCTTAAGAACCACTGTTGAACATTTTTTTTTATATTTAGAATAAAACCTAAAATATGACACAACTTTCTAGTTAAAAAAAATACATGCTAAAAAGATATGAAAGGTGCACCCTTGAGTGAGATAAGGACAGGTACACTTTAAAACATATATACAGTAGTGTGTATATAAAGGAAAGAAGGTGAGGTTAAAGCCATCATCTGGTGCCCTGGAACATTTGAGGGCTGAGAGACCAGAATCTCGACCATTGAGTCAATACTGCCATACTCTATCATCTCTCCTAACATCAGGATTGCAAGCTAAAAAACCTCTAGAGGCAAAATAAAGGTTCACTAGAATGTACAACACACACCTTTTGTTTTTAAGCTTTAATTAAGGCTTTAACTTTCAAAGAATCCTCTATTGGGACACATTAAATATTTTTTATGATACTAAATGACGCCTATGTGATATTTCTTCAGTGACTAGGATGACACAATTTAAAGAAAGGCTTTTAGTAATACCTTATGAGGCACCATTGACATCATCTTGTGCTCCAGGCGTCCTAGATGAGCACCGAGACACTTGCTGAGCTGATTGAGGAAGGCTAGGTTAAGGGGGATCCCACACAAGGCATAAAACACACAGAAAACCTGCCCAGGGTATGTGGTGGGGGAGAGATTTCCATAGCCTTTAGGGGGAGCACAATATCCACATTAATTCTCACAATCATATGCATGCTTTTCTGATCTGGTAAAGGGTAACTTTTAGCAACAGACAGAGCATGGTACATAAACATTAGTGGTCAAATAGTTGTTAAGATTAAACTTGCCTATAGTGGTGACAACGGTCCCTGCAAAGAAGAAAGAACTGCCAAAATCCCAGTTACTTGCACTAGTAGAGTTTCCTGAAGGGTTCACTCCCCTTTCCCTTGCATCTAAAATCACCTGTAGCAAAAAAAAAGAGCGAAAATCCAACATGCTGCATAGAGTTATCAGGACAAATCAAAACTCTAAAGATACACATCCAGTTAAATTGGTAATAATGACCTGTACAAACTTCTCCAAGGCTGGCCCATCCAGGCAGCTGTAATTAGCCAGAAAAAAGAGTTTCTCCATCTGAAAATGGATGCGATTCTGACTCTCAGCTTCTTTCTCAAGCAGTTGGAAAATGGTAGCTCCCAACAGTAAATAGGTGAATTGAGACAGAGCCAGCAGAGGGGTCCAGCTAAACCTCGCACCTGTGACCTGTACTTGAGCCATATATGCCCACAGGAGACACAGAGCCCAGAGATCTACTGCAGGTCAGATAGCAAACAATCTAACCGGAGATTTTGTCCAGAATCGTCCTTGAACCTCCTTATGCCCAGACAGTATTATGCACAAAAAATGCAAAATAATTGTCCATTTTTGCAACAAAAAAAAAATCCAGAAATAATGTTCAAAAGCTGGGTAGGAAATAAATGAGAAAACCCTGGCTCTAACATTCCTTGTTATGGTTTCATGATTTGAGAACTTATAGTCTCAATGGAAAAGGTCCCAAGTAAAACAGAAGGATAGGATCCCGATGCAAGGTCATATTAGTCATCCTCATTGGTCTGTGAAGGTTTGAACGGATGTTTGACCAGGCTACGTGTAAGTCAGTGTGGGTTTTCAGTTCCTGTGACAACGAATGAGCACGATTCGCTATAATGTGGACCTGGAGCTGTCTCCCACAAGCTCATCTATCACTCCTAAAAACACCCGAGTACCACCATGTCAGCAGAACATTGGTTAATGTTTTATCTGATAGCTGCAGGTTGGTCAAGCACACTTCAAATGTAGTAGGAGAGAGATTAATCACCCTTGGCTGGTTTTACTGCTTTTGGATGGAAATCACATAAAAAACTTAAGAACAAATTACAACCTTATGAACAAGTCATACGTTTTATTACATTTAGAATTCAATTCAATTTTAAACACATTTTGTCACTTAATTTATTGTTGTGGCACATTCCTGTTATCCCTCACATTTTATCAGCTATAAACTGTTATTGCATCTTTTTATACTCTCTCCTGAATAATTATAAGGCAAAAATACAGCTTATTATGTTACTGTAAAACCAAAATGTACAGCTCCAGGCTGAAAATGTCCCTATGTGAAAATGCAGTGACTAGTAAAAAAATAAGCTTTTGGGGATGGAATTTTATCTACAGAGACAGAAGAAGTATAAAATGGCATTGCTCCACCCTCCTGCTTGGCTGAGGACATTGATCCTCCCTCTGGCCCAGCGGTGTAAAGTATTTCAGTAAATGTACTTCGTTACTGTACTTGAGTCATTTTTTTTTTTTGCTACATTCTAGTTTTACTGAGTATCAAAGATATAAGCACCTTTTACTCTCAACTACATTTACGATTTAATATATGTACTTTTTACTTCACTATATTTTCATTGACAATCACTGTTACCAACTACATTTAGCATGCCAACTTTATAAACCATGGATAATTTACTTTGCAGAAGAAGAAATTTTTACTTTAATTTTATTTTTCTACTTTGTGACATGATACTGTAATTCTATTTGTTAATTGAAGATACCTTTTTTAAAAGATTGCTTTACTACTTTGTCTTTTTTTGACCGAATGGTTTGCTCTTCGTTTCATTTTGGCGTGTTGAAGAGGCTGTTGTATTGATCTTGGTTAATGCAGTGTTGAGGTGTACAGTTCGATTTGCATTTTAGGAAATAAAACCTCACAAATCAACATTTTATAACATTGGTATTGAGGACTAGTGCATCTTTGATCCTACCTTTAATATGAGTAGAATACTCAAGTACTGTTCAAATCAGATACTTTTACTCAAGTCATATTGGAATTGGTGACTTTTAACTTGTAACGGAGTAGGTTTTGCAGTAAGGTAAATATACTTTTACTCAAGTATGATTTTCAGGTACTATTTACACCTCTGCTCCGCCCTTATCATGGTCATTGTCTCTGCTACTGGACATGCCGTGCAAGTTACCCCCAGCCCGCGTTCGCTTCATCATGCACATTGTTCCTGATTTCTGCCTTGCCATGGACATCACTAAACTTTAAACTTTATTTTACCCCTGTCAAGAACAAACACTCCTTCCTCATCTTGGCCCAGATATACAGGATCTTGTGCCCGTGTGACACAAGAAGCTGCACTTTGGGGGAGTGGTGGAAGTTTAAAGTGTTACCAGAGGGTAACCTAATCCATAATTTGAATTTTTTCCTCTGTGTTCTGACACTCTTCCTGCTTTTTCACACCTGTTACATGCGTCCCATGATTTGTCTCCTATATAAACTCTGTATTCTTTCCCCTTTCAAGTGAGAAATGTTGTTAGGTTGTTGGTACTGTAAGTAGCTTAAGTGTCTGTTTAGCATTTTCTTTTTTGGTATTTCCTCATACACTTTTATTTAACCCCAGGCTTAACCTAACAATGATTTCACGCAGAGAACCATCTTTTCCACTATTCATTTCCTTTTTAAATTTTTTGTTAACTAACCTTAAGAATTAAAGAAAGTAGAGAAACGGGATATAAATAATAAAGAGTTTATTCAATTCAGTTTAAAAAGTCCACATGGCAAATAAGATACTCCACAAAGACTTCATGGGTTTATTTTGTATTCACATGGAGAACAGTGCTACTGGACCATACCAAAGATGTGCAAATAAAATAAAGCAAAACGTAGACCCTGGCTTAATATGGCCTCGATAAACTCCAAAAGCATCAGGCTGAGGAAAGTGCCTTACAATGCAAATTGCTTTTCCAGCTGTCTAGATTTCAAACAAATATGTTCACAGAAATGCAAAAGCAGAATGCCTGGAAATTCTTACACGTCCCCTAAACTGTACCACTGTGTGAAAAAAGGGGTGCGTTGGAGTTCCCTGTGTAATGCTACAACATCAGTTATTTCAACAATCTTGGCACAATAATAAGCTGTTTGTGTTACTTATCAAATAAGGCTGCTTTGGTATAACCATATTAAAGTTGGGAACTAATGTAAAAGGACAGTGTTAAATAGCACATCTGTTAGTGGGTCTAAATTCACCCGTACAGGCAGTTTATAGCGGAACAAGTCATATAAATGAAAGCGCTAATCATATTTTACAGGAATCTCTTTTATACTGAGCAGATGGGGAAACAAAATCGATTAAACAACATGCTGGGAAAAGAAAACACAAATAAAATCCCTATGATTTGATGGCTCGGGTAAACAGGTCGTAGATCTTGGCAGGGTTTCAGACATCCGATCCAGTTAGTGCTGTATGATAGCTTGTGAAAACATTTGCTCAGGTCGGATAAGTGCCTTCAGCAGGGATATATGCTGCTGCTAGGTGACATGCGATTGCTGAGACATTCAAGCTCATTTGCAGAATGTTCCTGTCCATTAGTGACGAAAACAGTACAGGAAAGTACTATTAGACAAAGTAGGGAAAAATAATAAAAAATAGTTGTCCATGTGAATTCTGAATATTCAGTCCAAGTCAAAACAGCTTCAAAAATTCAGATGGCTGTGATCTTCGCTGATGTAATGATGTAATGCATTTGTTAGACAAACTCTTGTGCATTGTCTTATCTTGATCAAAACTTTATTTTGGTGCCACTCCTGAAAGAAAAGGAACAGAGAAAATAGTAACCAATACTACTACTAGAAGTACTAATAATGTGTGTGTGTGTGTGTGTGTGTGTGTGTGTGTGTGTGTGTGTGTGTGTGTGTGTGTGTGTGTGTGTGTTTGTGTTCATGTGTGTGTGCGTCCATGTTAGAAAGGCCATTAGACACATTGTGGAAAGTGTATAGAGTTCACTGTGCAGTGGGTACACATTAGCATTTCAGTGTTAAAACACCATCTGTTCACACACACACACACACACACACACACACACACACACACACACACACAGGGATTCACAAATTGTACATATATCCATACAGGACAGACAAAATAATGCGGCATTGTGAAATGCCAAACTCGAGTGTTGGAGTGTGTGAGAGTGAAGAGTGAAATAACTGATCACTTTATTGTAATAATTCACATATTGGGAGAAGTATGAGGTCAGGCACTAGAGGGCGATATTCACACCACTGCATCTTTCCTCTTTCTAAATAAGGTAATCTAAAAGCGGCTCTTAGACACATCCTTATATAGGAGAAGACAGACTCGTTTAAACTACGATGTACTTTTAAAGACGTGAGCAAATCATAATGACACATTTGGATTATGTTGCACTCTGATACTGTTTTAGGCCAATCATAGGAAATCCATAGTGTCAATGTAATGCTTGACTACTATTCCTACACACACATACACACACACACACACACACACACACACACACACACACACACACATTCTAATCTATTATGACTTGTAAATGCTTTCAAAGACAAAAGAAATGATAAACAATTGTACATGAAATAATAAACACTTGTTGTGACAGTAAAATTCATAGAAACAAATGCCAATTTTCAACTTAACCTCTATCTTTCCCCTGCAGTTTGTGTTTGGTTACAACAGGCAAATGATTAAAATATTTACATTTTCATAAATTATTAAAAGCACTTTCTGATATTTATCATAAAATAATGAAAGTATCGATTAAAGATATTTAGAAAGAGTAAAAGTCAAAACAAACAAGCGACTACCCAACCAAAACAGGAACCCACAGTGATCACATTGAATGGAATAACATATAATATATGATAAGGGAGATGACAGGCATATGAGCACACCTCAGCCTCGTGGGTCTAATGGCCATGGTTTAAACTCTTAATGTAAAGGTGTGAGGTGGATGACCAATAATAGTGAATGTATGTAGGTATGAATATGGCACGTGTGTGTGTGTGTGTGTGTGTGTGTGTGTGTGTGTGTGAATGTGCATTAGACAAGACAAACACTCAGTGGAAAGCACTATTAAGAGTTCACTCTGTATCACACTGTATGAGCACTTCAGCGTTTTAAGCATCCTCTATTCACACAAACACACACAAACACACACAACCCCACTCACACACACACACACACACACACACACACACACACACACACACACACAAGTACATACACGTGTGAGTGAGCAAAGTTAAATAACATTATATTATTTGTAATAGTTACTCACATATTGTATACATTTGCACTTATATACATGCATTTATAATTGCACTGAGCAGATGTGTGTATATACTGTACATACATACATACATACATACATACATACATACATACATACATACATACATACAGGTGCATCTCAATAAATTAGAACATAATTAAAAAGTTGAATTTATTTATATATATATATATATATATATATATATATATATATATATATATATATTCAGCACACACGGACTGATATATTTCAACTGTTCATTTATTTCATTATTATTATTATATTATTATTATTATTATTATTATTATTATTATTATAATTTTTATTATTTTCGCTCACATTTAACAAAAACCCACCAAATTTGAAAACTTAATTAAACCAATAAAAAAAATAATAAAACATCTCATTGGATTGGAATCTAGATGGGGATAAATGAATATGGCAGATATTGACAGTACAAATAAAAGTGATTAGTGTGATTGTCCTTGAAGTGTCCATGTGCAGTATGGTGTAAAATTAGTTATGTGGCAAATGCGATTCCGTGATGAACCGGGCTTGTGAGATTATGTTCTTGTATCTCTATCTGTATTTCATTAATTTTATTTATTCTATATTCTTTTTATTAAATAATATTTTAAATGAACCAGTTGAACCAAGCAAGCACTTTCTATTGTTTAAAAAATTTAAACTGTTTAAATGTTAAGAACAATAAACTGTGTAAAAAAAAAAAAGCAATTTTGTTTTGCAATTCTTCCCCCTGACTGTACCAAAATTGAACCGAAGTTCAATGTAAATCTGTTCAGAAATTAGAACCTAAACGATAAATCAAATCACTAGCGATATTCAAACAAGTGCAACTTTCCACTCGAACAAAGTAATTCCTGACTGTAAAGACTAAACGTAAAGAGTGCAGGTTGGTTAATCATTATGAAAATAATCGTTTTTGGACAAAATAAATTGGAAAAATACAAGCAACTAAATCATGTACAAGCAATTCATCTCCGAGTAATCAAGGATCATGCTGAAGGAAATAACATGTGAGGTACATCAGCAGGTAAATGACTCTGATGGGCCATGTAAAATTTATCCAGAAAAGCTGTGTTGGATATGGTGGTCTGCAAAAAAAGGGCTCACCAAGTGTGTGTGTGTGTGTGTGTGTGTGTGTGTGTATGTGTGTGTGTGCATTATAGAGGCCATTAAACACTCTGAAAGTGTAAAGAGTTCACTAAAGCAGTGAAGAACCTGTATCAGCACTCCACTGGCTTGCAACCCATCTGTCCACACTCAAAAATATACACACATACAGGACAATCTATACGACATCTGAAAAAAGGCAAAAAAATAATTAGTTTATGCGAAATGCCAAATCTGAGAATAAATGATTGAATCATTCCTTATAATATTTTTCTTTCACTTTCATTCCAGTTGCTGATTGTAAAGATAATTATAATTATAGACTGTAGTTTTTTTTTAATCATTTGTAGTTATTGTCATAAGCAAATTAATAGAGTATTGATGAAAGAATATTTGGCAAAAAGGTGAATAATGCATTAATCATCAGGACACTTTTAAATCCAAATAATATTTTGTATGATCTGATGCTCATAAGAAGGTAATGTTTGTTTGTGCTTATGATATTTGTAATTGTTCAAAATGGTTTTGGACTGACAGGATACTATTTTTCTAGAAAAATAATCAAAGTAATAGGTAAAAAAATATTTAACGATGATTCCCAAAATACAAGCAACACACTGTCCTCTAGTGATCATATAGAATATATCAATATCAATATAGAATAAAGTAAAAAGACCTCTTTTGATAGATACTGACCACTGCAGACCAGGAATACCTCACGAGAGCTGCAGTTTTGGAGATGATCTGACCTATTTGTCTAGCCATCACAATTTGGCCCTTTCTCAAACTTGCTCAAATGATTACGCTTGCCATTTTTCCTGCTTCTAACACATTAACTTTGACAAAATGTTCACTTGCTGCCTAATATATCATACTTAAAGTACAAACAGGTGCCATGATGAAGAGATAAACAGTGTTATTTATTTACCAGTCATAATGTTATAATGTCATAATGTTATGCCTGATCAGTGTATATATACTGACTACTGATATGCACACACCTTATGCACAAATCATAAAGACTTTCTGCCCAGACACACCGTCATAAACATGAACAGTGCATGTTGTATTCTTAGACCATAGACTATGTCCTAGACTATGAAAATCAAGTCAGGTCAGATTTGTTTCTGTAGCATATTTAAAACAGTGGAAACCAAAATACTGTACCGTACATTCAAATTTTAATAGAATTAATACAGATGACAATAAAAAGAACAAAAGTACTGTAATACCCTGTAACAAAGTGTCCCAGACTAATGTTTGTAAATGCTGATATTAGTTAGTCATACTAATTTAGTATTAGAATGGCAGGTAATTTTGTGTTATTCGTCTCTTTACTATTGCTGTAACATGTAGTAAATTGACAACATTGTAATTGTATAATAGAATGGAATAAAAATAGTGAAATAATTGCCAGAACATCAATAGACAACATCTTCATGAATTTAGTTGTAAGCATGTACTTTTTTGCTAATCAGCATGATGTTGCACAATACAATCTTTATATATTTCTTTACTTTATTTTTTAATAAGTGGTGTAGAAGAGCTAAGAGATCACCATTCCGCTCGATCCTGTGTTCATCTGTCTATATGGTGATTTGCATGATCTCCTTGAGCCTCTGGTTTTCTTTTACCTTCCACCTTGTTAAATTTATGTGTATGTGAAGCTCTTCAACGGAATAATGTCACATCCACTGTCTCTAAACCATAGAACATCGCAGGTCTCACCACAGTCCTATACACTTTTCCTTTTATTCTTGCAGATACCCTTCTATCACAAATCACTCCTGCCACTCTTCTTCACCCACTCCACCCTGCCTGCACTCTTTTCTTCACTTCTTTAACACACTCTCCATTACTTTGCACTGTTGACCCCAGATACCTAAACTCATCCACAGTCACCACCTCTTCTCCCTGCAACCGCACCACTCCACTGCCCTCCCTCTCATACACACACGTACTCTGTCTTACTCATATTGACTTTCATTCCCCTTCTATCCAGTGCATACCTCCACCTCTCCAGGCTCTTCTCAACCTGCTCCCTACTCTCACCACAAATCACAATATCATCAATAAACATCATAGAACATGTAGACTCCCGTCAACCTGTCTATCACCACTGCATACAGGAAAGGGCTCAGAGCCGAACCTTGATGCAATCCAAACTCCACCTTGAACCAGTCTCGTTCCTACTGCACACTTCACTTCTGTCACACTGTCCTCATACATGTCCTGCACCACCCTAACATACTTCTCTGACACACCTGACATACGCTTTCTTTATAATCCACAAACACACAATGTTACTCTTTCTGACCTTCTCTATAATTCTCCATCAACATTCTCAAAGCAAATAATGCATCGGTGGTTGCTCATAGATGGTCACCTCTTCTCTCAGACTGGTTTCCACTACTCATTCCCATAACTTCATGGTGTGACTGATCAACTTAATTCCCCTGTAGTTACTGCAGGTCTGCACATCTCCGTTATTCTTAAAAAACGGTACCAGCACACTCCTTCTCCATTCCTCAGGGATCCTCTCACCTTCCAGAATTTTGGTGAACAATCTGGTTAAAAACTCCACTGCCATCTCTCCTAAACATTTCCATGCTTCTACTGGTATGTCATCTGTTCCAACCAACTTTCCACTCTTCATCTTCTTCTAGCTACGCTGTCCCCTTCCAACACCTTACAGTCTCTAATACAAACTCGATTCCAAAAAAGTTGGGACACTGAACAAATTGTGGATAAAAACAGAATGCAATGATGTGGAAGTTTCAAATTTCAATATTTTATTCAGAATACAACATAGATGACATATCAAATGTTTAAACTGAGAAAATTTATCATTTTAAGGGAAAAATAAGTTGATTTCATGGCATCAACACATCTCAAAAAAGAGAGACAAGGCCATGTTTACCACTGTGTGGCATCCCCTCTTCTTTTTATAACAGTCTGCAAACGTCTGGGGACTGAGGAGACAAGTTGCTCAAGTTTAGGAATAGGAATGTTGTCCCATTCTTGTCTAAAACAAGCTTCTAGTTGCTCAATTGTCTTAGGTCTTCTTTGTCGCATCTTCCTCTTTATGATGCGCCAAATGTTTTCTATTGGTGAAAGATCTGGACTGCAGGCTGGCCATTTCAGTACCCGGATCCTTCTTCTATGCAGCCATGATGTTGTAATTGATGCAGTATGTGGTCTGGCATTGTTATGTTGGAAAATGCAAGGTCTTCCCTGAAAGAGACGACATCTGGATGGGAGCATATGTTGTTCTAGAACTTGGATATACCTTTCAGCATTGATGGTGCCTTTCCAGATGTGTAAGCTGCCCATGCCACAGGCACTCATGAAACCCCATACCATCAGAGATGCAGGCTTCTGAAATGAGCGCTGATAACAACTTGGGTTGTCCTTATCCTCCTTAGTCCGGATGACATGGCGTCCCAGTTTTCCAAAAAGAACTTCACATTTTGATTTGTTTGACCACAGAACAGTTTTCCACTTTGCCACAATCCATTTTAATTTGCCTTGTCCCAGAGAAAATGCCTGAGCTTCTGGATCATGTTTAGATATGGCTTCTTTTTTGACCTATAGAGTTTTAGCCGGCAATGGCAAATGGCACAGTGGATTGTGTTCACCGACAATGTTTTCTGGAAGTATTCCTGAGCCCATGTTGTGATTTCCATTACAGTAGCATTCCTGTATGTGATGCAGTGGCGTCTAAGGGCCCAAAGATCAAGGGCATCCAGTATGGTTTTTCGGCCTTGACCCTTACGCACAGAGATTGTTCCAGATTCTCTGAATCTTTGGATGATATTATGCACTGTAGATATTGATAACCTCAAACTCTTTGCAATTTTTCTCTGAGAAACTCCTTTCTGATATTGCTCCACTATTTTTCGCCACAGCATTGGGGGAATTGGTGATCCTCTGCCCATCTTGACTTCTGAGAGACACTGCCACTCTGAGAGGCTCTTTTTATACCTAATCATGTTGCCAATTGACCTAATAAGTTGCAAATTGGTCCTCCAGCTGTTCCTTATATGTACATTGAACTTTTCCGGCCTCTTATTGCTACCTGTCCCAACTTTTTTGGAATGTGTAGCTCTCATAAAATCGAAAATAAGCCTATATTTGGCTTGACATTTCAAAATGTCTCACTTTCAACATTTGATATTTTATCTATATTCTATTGTGAATAAAATATAAGTTTATGAGATTTGTAAATTATTGCATTCTTTTTTATTCATAATTTATACAGTGTCCAAACTTTTTTGGAATCGGGTTTGTCTCTTTCAGGTTGCACCTCCTACATAGGACATAGTCCACCTGTGTGCACCTTCCTCCACTCTTATACATCAATGTGATACATAAAATCATGATTCATGAAGAAAAAAAAAACTCCTTGTAAATAAATGTGTATAAAGAACATGGTTGCAAGTGAACATTTCTATTTTCAAACTGATGCATATCACCAATCATATTAACAATGTTATTGTTTTAAATCTTTAACTTTCTACTGGCATTATTCCAGCTGGTTCTGACTTTGAAAACCCGGAAGTGTCGGAGCGCGTGAAGGGAAGCTGTGCTTAAACTTACACACTGTACTTTACTACACCTACAGGCCAAAGAGAGATGTGCACGTGCACGCACGCACACACACACACACACACACACACACACACACACACAAACGCACGCACGCACGCACACACACACATACACGCACACACACATAAGTAGAAGTACAGATACTCATGTTTTAAAATACTCGGGTAAAAGTTGAAGTACTGATTATACCTTTTTACGTAAGTGAAAGTAAAGAAGTCTTGGCTCTGACATGTCTTCTTCTTCTTTTTCTTTCGGCTGCTCCCATTAGGGGTCGCCACAGCGGATCATCCGTCTCCATACCACCCTGTCCTCTACATCTGCCTCTTTTACACCAACTACCTGCATGTCTTCCTTCACCACATCCATGAACCTCCTCCTTGGTCTTCCTCTTTTCCTCCTACCTGGTGGCTCCATCCTCAGCATTCTCCTACCAATATAACTCATGTCCCTCCTCTGCACATGTCCAAACCATCTCAATCTCACCTCCCTCACCTTGTCACCAAAACGTCCTACATGCGCTGTCCCTCTAATAAACTAATTTCTAATCTTGTCCATCCTCGTCACTCCCAACGAAAACCTTAACATCTTCAGCTCTGCTACCTCCAGCTCCGCCTCCTGCCTTTTACTCAATGCCACTGTCTCTAAACCATACAACATCGCAGGTCTCACCACAGTCCTATAAACTTTCCCTTTCATTCTTGCAGATACCCTACTATCACAAATCACTCCTGTCACTCTTCTCCACCCACTCCACCCTGCCTGCACTCTTTTCTTTACTTCTCTAACACACTCTCCATTACTTTGCACTGTTGACCCCAGGTACCTGAACTCATCCAACTTCTCCACCTCTTCTCCCTGCAACCGCACCACTCCACTGCCCTCCCTCTCATTCACGCACATGTACTCTGTCTTACTCCTACTGACTTTCATTCCCCTCCTCTCCAGCGCATATCTCCACCTCTCCAGGCTCTTCTCAACCTGCTCACTACTCTCACCACAAATCACAATATCATCCGCAAACATCATCAGTCCAGGGAGACTCCTGTCTGACCTCGTCCGTCAACCTGTCCATCACCACTGCAAACAGGAAAGGGCTCAGGGCCGATCCTTGATGCAGTCCAACCTTCACCTTGAACCAGTCTGTCGTTCCTACTGCACACTTCACTGCTGTCACACTGTCCATATACATGTCCTGCACCACCCTCACATACTTCTCTGACACACCTGACTTCCTCATACAATACCACAACTCCTCTCTTGGCACTCTATCGTACGCTTTCTCTAAATCCACAAATACACAATGCAGCTCCTTCTGTCCTTCTCTATACTTCTCCATCAACGTTCTCAAAGCAAATAAGGCATCAGTGGTGCTCTTCCTCGGCATGAAACCATACTGTTGCTCACAGATGGTCACCTCTTCTCTCAGCCTGGCTTCCACTACTCTTTCCCATAACTTCATGGTGTGACTGATCAACTTAATTTCCCTGTAGTTACTGCAGGTCTGCACATCTCCCTTATGCTTAAAGATCGGTACCAGCACACTCCTTCTCCATTCCTCAGGCATCCTCTCACCTTCCAAAATCTTGTTAAACAATCTGGTTAAAAACTCCACTGCCATCTCTCCTAAACATCTCCATGCTTCTACCGGTATGTCATCTGGTCCAACCGACTTTCCACTCTTCATCCTCTTAATCGCTGCTCTCACTTCCTCCTTACTAATCCTATCCACTTCCTGCTTTACTAACTCCACATCATCCAACCTTCTCTCTCTCTCATTTTCCTCGTTCATCAGCTGCTCAAAATACTCCCTCCATCTTCTCAACACACTCTCCTCACTAGTCAACACATTTCCATCTCCATCCTTTATTGCTCTAACTTGCAACACATCCTTCCCAGCTCGATCTCTCTGCCTGGCCAATTGGTACAAATCCTTTTCTCCTTCCTTAGTGTCCAACCTCTCATACAGCTCCTCGTATGCCTTTTCCTTGGCTTTCGCCACATCCCTCTTTACCTGCTGCCGCATCTCCTTGTACTCCTGCCTACTTTTCTCATCACCCTGTCGATCCCACTTCTGTTTTGTTAACCTCTTTCCCCTTATGCTCTCCTGCACTTCCTCATTCCACCACCATGTCTCTTTCTCTTCCTTTCTATTTCCAGATGTCACACCAAGTACCTTTCTAGCTGCCTCCCTCATCACTCCTGCAGTAGTTTCCCAATCATCCAGCACCTCTTCACCACCACCGAGCCTCTGTCTGACCTCTTCCCTGAACCTCACACTACAGTCTTCCACCTTCAGTTTCCACCATCTTATTCTTCTTTCAGTCCTCACTCTCCTCCTCTTTTTCTTCGCCTCCAAAACCATGCTACAGACCACCATCCGATGCTGTCTAGCTACACTGTCCCCTGCCAACACCTTACAGTCTCCAATCTCCTTCAGGTTGCATCTCCTACATAGAACATAGTCCACCTGTGTGCACCTTCCTCCACTCTTATAGGTCACCCTATGATCCTCCTTCTTCTTAAAATACGTGTTCACCACTGCCATTTCCATCCTTTTAGCAAAATCTACCACCATCTGCCCTTCCACATTCCTCTCCTTTAGGCCATACCTACCCATCACCTCCTCATCACCTCTGTTCCCTTCACCTACATGTCCATTAAAGTCTGCCCCAATCACCAATCGTTCATTTCTAGGTACACCATCTACCACTTCATCTAATTCACTCCAGAATCTTTCTTTCTCCTCCATCTCAGAGCATAGGCACTGATGACATTTATCATCATCCCTTCAACTTTCAGCTTCACGTTCATCACCCTATCAGAAACTCTCTTCACCTCCACTACACTCTTACTGTACTCTTCCTTCAGAATCACCCCTACACCATTTCTCTTTCCATCCACACCATGATAGAACAGTTTAAACCCACCTCCAATGTTTCTGGCCTTACCCCCTCTCCACTTGGTCTCCTGAACACACAACATATCTACCTTTCTCCTCTCCATCATATCAGCTACCTCTCTCCCTTTACCAGTCATAGTACCAACATTTAAAGTACCAACCCGAACCTCCACTCTCCTACACTTCTCCTTTCCCTGTCGCCTCTGTAGACGTCTTCCTCCTCTCCTTCTCCTCCTTCGGCCAACAGTAGCCCAATTTCCACCGGTACCCTGTTGGCTAACGATACCTGTGGCGGTCGTTGTTAACCCGGGCCTCGACCGATCCGGTATGAAATTCTTAATCGTGACCTGCATATTTGATTTGGCACATGTTTTACGCTGGATGCCCTTCCTAACGCAACCCTCATCATTTATCCGGGCTTGGGACCGGCACTAAGAGTGCACTGGCTTGTGCCTCCCTAATGGCTGGGTACTCAAGTAAAAAGTAGTTATTACTTCTACCTGTTTTAGCTGTTAACTGGACCTCACATCATATTAATATTAGATAGATAGATAGATAGATAGATAGATAGATAGATAGATAGATAGATAGATAGATAGATAGATAGATAGATAGATAGAACTTTATTGTCATTGCATAGCACAGGTACACAGCAACGAAATGCAGTTTGGCATCTACCAGAAGTGCACAAAGTAGCAATCGTGCAGATAAATATGTAGCAAATGTACAGCATGTGATATATATGTAAGCATATGTACAGTGATTAAATATAAAGGCTATAACAGTGCAGAGACGTGTGGACATCAAGAGCCTTTGCTATGTTTCCACACGGACAGTTAATGAGGTGATACCGGAGAAACTGCACCTCTTCAAGTCAAGTCAAGAAGATTTTATATATAATTATAGACATTTTGCAGATTTGAATGATGTATTGTTTTTATCTGTATGATCAGTAAGGACAGTAATTTAGTTTGTTTCGCCATTATGAGGGAAAAACCCACAAAACGCCACCCAGAGGTTTAATTGTGTGAATCATGGCGGATTTGGTGTTTGATTTGAGACTTGGCGCAGAAATAAAACAAAAGTTTACTGATTAAAATAATTTTTCGGTGGAGTTTATTTATTTATTTGATATCTAAGTAAAGAAGGGACGTCTTAAATAAGTGTATGTTTTGCTGGAGGTTTTAATTTCGCCTCTTTTATATTTAATTATTTATTTATGTATTTACCTTTTTTTTTTCATAAAAATCAATTTTTTTCATGAAATCAGCGCGCAGTGAAAAGAAAAATTGTATATTTCACCAAATCAATGAATTGAAACTAAAGTAACGATCCTGTTTTGAAAATGTAAGAAGTAAAAAGTACAGATATTTGTGTAAAAATGTAATGAGTAAAAGTAAAAAATTGTCTGAAAAATAAATAGTGGAGTAAAGTACTGATACCAAAAAAATCTACTTAAGTACAGTAACGAAGTATTTGTACTCCGTTACTTCCCACCTCTGCACATAATATTAGTACTTCTACTAGTAGTATTGGTTACTAGGTATACTATTTTTAGGGGGGTCCCTAATGCCTTATGGGGGTGCCGGATCCCCGAGATGTATGTCTATGTCAATATGTAAATCTCTCTCTCTCTCTCTCTCTCTCTCTCTCTCTCTCTCTCATATATATATATATATATATATATATATATATATATATATATATATATATATATATATACACTTTCTGTATATACTTGTAGATAATTATAACTTTCTTATGCCTCATTACTAAACTTTATTTTATTTTTTATTTAATTTCCTCTTCTCTTTACTGTTTAATACTGTTTAATATTTGCTGTAGTTTGCTTGTAGCATCACTGAAGAATTTTATTGTACATAGTGTCACTGATATTTGTACATATCACAAATAAAACTTAAAACAGAGTGGTCGCAATTTTGGTATGCAGCTGCGCACTGTAAGTGCCGATGAATGAATAATCCATATTAAACCTGCGGCTCTCTTTGTTTTCGATCTCAATATTTACTCATGAAGGTCTTACAGAAACGTTTAGAAAACTAGAGAAAAATAATATTAATATTAATATTTACTTCACATCTGTTATGTGCCAGGCACTAAAAAAACTTTAACAGTGGCCACTTGTTTTTTGTTACTGGAAAAGTCCTAGCCAAGTTCAATTCACACCTAGGCCTTCAGTGGTGTCCATGATGACCCCACGTCTATAGAAACCATCACTATTATACAGAAAAGTGGTATAACAGAGCACTGCATCACAGACAGGTATCTCATACAGTACAGTAGTGTATTAACATTTTACTTCATTTTATAATTAATAACTATATTTTAATTAATTAATTTTATACTCCAGGTCTCCTCACCTCACCTACATCAGTACCTGACTTTGCTAACACCCATATAGCTGAATGAGCACAAATCTCCACATGCACACTCCAAAATCTAGTGGAACATCTTCCCAGGAGAGTGGAGGTTATTATAACAGTAAATAAAGACTACAGTGGAATGGAATGTTCATAAAACACATACTAATCGTATGGTTAGGTGTCCACACACTTTTGTCCATATATTTTTTTTTTACTGAACGTGCTACTGCAGGTGGAATTCACCAAACCAGCAGCAGGGGGCACTAAAGCTACACAGTATCCCTTTAATATGTTCCTAGTGTTACATAGACATGTTATACTGTAAATGTTCAGTTTTTTGAAAGGAGTTTGATGAAGAAGTGCCAGTGCGAGCTAATAAAGCTACTCAGACAACAGAAAAAAGTACATTGAATTATTTCTGGTAGTTTTTAATCAAAATTTTACCATAAGGAATTAATGGATTTTATTACAGATGGCATTTACTTGTGGATTTACACATGTGGAAGACATGGACTGGAATTCTATTGTTTCTTAGCCTAAATGTAAATAATAATATTTAGTGAGGAGTTAAACAAATTAAAGGAAAACACAAATGACTAAACTATATATTTATGTTGCTCATCATGTCTGCCCCATCAAGATGTCTGCCTAGGATTTGGCTTTGAGATACAGTGTTCATTCCTCATATTCCTCTTTACATAAGCGAAAAATAAGTCCGGTTAGTGTCTTATTTTCATTTCATTCTAATTGTGATACTCATTAAGGAGTGTAATGAAGACGTGCCGGTGTGTGCTGATAAAGCTTCTCAGACAACAGAGCAAATAGGATGATTGCTTATGAAGTTTTTACAATAATGAATTCATTAATGTAATGCATTACTGATGGTATTTACTCGTTACTTGTGCTCAGAACACGTTTGTGGAAGAAATGATCTGTAACTATATTACATCTTTGATGTCTAAACATCAGGTTTGATTAATATATAATCAAATATTATATATATATATATATATATATATATATATATATATATATATATAT